>JAOPJM010001221.1:527071-547733 GCA_027124095.1 Muusoctopus leioderma | reverse complement strand
CCTCCAAGGCGGTGCCCCAGCATGGCCGCAGTCAAATGACTGAAACAAGTAAAAGAGTAAAAGAGAGTAAAAGAGTAACATACTTTGAGAAACACTGTCCTAGATGGGAAGCCTGGTCCAACAAAAGTCGCTCAACTTGCTAGAAATAGCAGCCAAATCTTCCTTTAAATCAAAACCCCACCGTCTTTTAAAAAAAAGAAGGTCACTTTGAATAATGTAATCCTAGATACATAATGTCTTAAAATAAGATGGGGTTGTCACGAGCTTGACAATCACCTTTGATCATAGTTTTGCTCGTTCAGGGCTGACCTGGAGCCAAAGAACAATTGGATCACTTTAGCACGACTCTATAGTGTAGTCTATACTATAGTGAGACATGTTAGAGCACAGGCTATAGATGCTGATGCCGTTGACTTTCTAGGTTACTGTACTAATTGGATCTCTACACTAATTGGATAAACCAAACGGAACAACATTGAATTGACTAACTACTGGCCTAATTAGAGTTGTATTAATGAAATATACTCTAATCAAAAATACACAGAACTACACACACATGCATATAAACACAGAATGAACACACACACTCACATGTGTGCAAAGGCACTCAGCTACACACACACACACACACATACATAAATACACACACACCCAGCTATACAGACAAAGGATGAACACACACATATAAACCCAGCTACACACATAAATACACATGCACCAAGTTACACACACACATAAACACACCTACATACATAAATACACATGGACCAAGTTACAAACACACAAACATAAATACACCTGCAGTAACACACACACACACCTACAAACATAAATACACATGCAGCAAATTACACAGACACACACACATTAATACGTGCACCCATCTATACACACAAAAACACTAACACACAGGAACCAACGAATGGGTATCTACGTGGTAGGTCACTCAATCTGCTAAAATAGCAGCCAAATCTCCCTCGTCTCGGGGAAAAGAAAGGGGTCTTTTCAATTTTCTCTCTGGAACAGAATTTTATCGAAGATGTCTTACATAGATGTAGTTTTGCATGCCAATTACGAAAATCACAAGCATTTTTCAGAGAAAAAAATTAATCAAAAAGTTACAACCATTTAAGGATTGAACTTTTCTGTCATTTTTAGCCAATCACATTTCTCTATCCTATACAGCAGCTAAACCTTTGACGACAACAATGACAAATCTGTGACGTCATCGCACGTCCATTGCGTATTTTTCCGACACAAACATGTGACGTCATCGCACGTTATGAGCGGCAGCGCGTAAACAGGTGGCGACCACTCGACCTTTTAAAAATAGCAGCCAAACATGAGCCAAATACTTATCGAAAAAAAACAACAAACCTTGAAAGATAACAGATCTTATAGTGTTGACACGCGTCATCACTATTGAAATTCTTACACAGATGTGTAGTTGAGAGAGAGAGAGAGAGAGTTGAGAGAGAGAGAGAGAGAGAGAGAGAGAGAGAGAAATCGTCACTCGACCTTTTAGAAATTGCAAAACTTTGAAAGATAAACATTTTTGATGAGAAAAATCGAAAACCAGTGTAATTATTTTACGAAATGTTGCGATGGACTAAGTGGTTTGCTTGCGATGACGTCACAGGTTTAGCTGCTGTATAGGATAGAGAAATGCGATTGGCTAAAAATGACAGAAAAGTTCAATCTTTAAAGGACTGTAACTTTTTTTATTAATTTTTCTCTGTAAAATGCTTGTGATTTTCGTAATTGGCATGCAAAACTACATCTATGTAAGACAAGTTCTGTGCCAGAGAGAAAATTAAAAAGATTCAAAGAAAGGACACATATTGGATGATGTAGTCCGAGACATATTTCTAAAAATACGGGATGTTCATGGCTGGAATATTTGGTTAAAATGCAGTATAGGGTTAGAAAAAAGTGAAAGTGAAATGCCCAAGTGCGCATGCATGGGTTTGCCGGAAGTAATAAAAAAGAAACCATACGAAATGAAGTTTTTGCAACAGATGTGGTGGAAATGGAGCAGTAAGTGTAATGGTCGAAAGTAGGTCATGGTATTGTCAGATGAACTTTCATGAACCGAAAGGGAACTACAAGATTAGTTGAGAAGATATATCCTGTATAGAACGTACATACATATACTTAAGAAAAAACATAAATAATTAATACAAGAAATCAGATTTGCGAATAGCAGCTCATGATTTCTGGACATGTTTCTCCAGAAATACTCATAACAGGTACAATAAACGTGGGTGCTTGTGGACGCGACATGATACACTCTGTTCTGTTGTAGTGGTTGTTTCTCTGTTTTCTGTCGTCTGAATGTGAATGTGTGCGCAGTTTCTTTCGTGTAGTATCGCCAATGTTATCGAGAGTTAAACTGACTCCGAACACCAAAGTAGGTCATGTTACCGTCCCGTGAACTTTCATTAACCCAAGGGGGGAAATAGATAAATAAAATAATTAAAAAGAAAAAAAACCCTACAAGACACATTGAGATATATTCTGTATAGAACTGTCGTCTGTTCGGCCGTCCTTGACGTCACTTCCGCTTTCTTCTCGCATTTCACTTTTTTCTAACCCTTCATGTTGTCCCTTAAATTGCATATAGCTATACACTATATATATATTCTATTATCTATTAAATGATAAAGAGGAACATGTATTTTATTCAATTAATCCCTTTAAATAGAGTTTGTCACAAGTAATTAATTATAAAACTGAACATTTATCACCCGTGGATTTTCCATGAGTACCCGTACTTCGATACAGAGAAAGGGGATGGCAAAAAAAAATGAAAAACTGAATTTTTTGTTTTGCAGAATCGTAAACTCCCATAAAATGCGTAAATGAAAAAATTATATTCATTTCTTTGGACCTAGTCTTTTTGTGCTAATTACGAAAATCACATTCATGTTTTGTACAAATTAATAATAAAAAAGCCTTAAAGATTGAAATTTTGGGGTCATTTTAGCCAATCAGAAGCGTCTATTATCGTAACGCCCGCCCCATCGCAGTGTTTCCTTAGCAGATGGAGAAGGATGCTGTGACTTTCTACCAGCAGAAGGGATTAATACCAAGTATTAAGAGATGTAAAAGGAAACATGTGATGAAGATGTCCTTTATTGGCAGAAGCCCATATATGTGGGAGGGAGGTCTGTGCCGAGGATCTAATTCGCCACCCAGTGCAGATAGGTGGGCCTGGAAAGATTGTCGAAATCGACGAAACTATATTCCAGGCGGAAATATGACCGGGGAAGAGTGCTTCCGGAGCAGTGGGTTTTCGGCGGAGTGTGTCGCGAGACGCTTCAGGTATTTCTTTATGCTGTACCTAGTCGTGATCGTGACACACTGGAACAATGTATTCGGGACTCAGTGTTGCCGGGAACCACTATCCACAATGACTTGTGGCGGGCGTACGCAGTATTCGTTCTGGCTCACTACGCTTTGAGTTCAAATCCCGCCGAGGTCAACTTTGCCTTTCATCCTTCCAGGATCGATAAAATAAAGTACCAGTCAAATACTGGCATTGGGCCTATGCTAGAAACAATTATTTCATCTCTGTGGCGAATTGGTAGAGTCGTTAGCGCGTCGGACAGAATGCCTTGTAGAATTCTTTCCAGCTCACCACGCTCTGAGGTCAACTTTGCCTCTCGGAGTAGATAAAATCCAAATTTAGAGCGGTGGACTGGTGGAATTGTTAGAGTTCTAATCACGCCGTGGCCTACTTGTGTGGTAGACTTAATCTGTCGCCTTATTTAACACCACCACCTGCCGCTTGAGTGCCTTTAGCGGAGTCGACTCTGTTGCAAGCATTCAGGCCAGGTTTCTTTCTTGTCTGAGGATACTTTCCTTCCTCCTCCACTCTCACAAGTCTTGGAGTGTCTGAATAAAGGGTGATGGGCAATGCCTTCCCTTGTGACTAACTGATCAATATATATATATCAATTCTTTCAACTTATTTATGCAATCTTGCGCACTCATTATAGAGCAACGCCATATTAAAGAACATCCTGGCAAGTTAACTATGAACCAACTACTTAATCTTGCTCAATATTTAGAGGATGGGTTTGAAAATTACAGGGATAGTTTTTGTTGACCTCACTGTGGCTTACAGTACCCGAAAAACCACCTTTGTATTCTCACGAATATTCCATACCGCTGGTCAAGAATGTCGCCATGGGTTGTTCGTCGACTTGATGTCGCAAGGAAGGAATGTGAGGATAGTAGTGTTGGTGTTAATGACGATAATGGAAGAATTATCTAATAGATAACTTTTGAGCATAAACTATACAATATTTCCGATGATGTACCTAAAGACTTATGTTGAAAACAGAGTTACTTCCCCTGACAATTTAATATTAAATCTTGCCAAGTTGTGTTCACTTCCTGCCATTGTTTACTACATATCTATATTACTTTGTCAGCTCCTGTTTACAACTGCCATTTAATTGGATCGAACTGAATAGTTGATTGGTAATTAACCGAGTAAATAAATAAGTGCGGCATTCTTTATTATGTTGAGCTGAAAATGGAAATCAACGTTTGCTGTAAAATGACGAAGCTACTAGGACTTAAGTTCTGACAAATTAAGCGAATGTGAACCTCTTCCGCATTGGCTCTATATTAATGTGTATGTATTATTAATATAACTATCTATATTTTATACATATCATTCATTTTTTCATACATGTGTTTGTTTTTTTGTTTCGTAAAGGAACAAAAAACAAACAAACTGAAGAAATTTTACGAAACTAAGTGTCTTATGAAATCACACGAGATTCTCGTGTTGGGCCAAGGTTGTTCTTAATTCTCTACCTTTATATATCTTTTACTTTTACCTCCTGGTGTATGTCGTTATAACTATTATCTACTCTACATGGAAACACATGAAAGTTCATAGAAAAACGTAAATTTCAGTGAGTTGATTTGCCGTGACGAGTAAATGAAAAGTCTAACGTTTCGAAGATGTTTCTTTAGAGGCAAATACCACGGACACGTAAATAAAAAGTGAATCGCTACGCCTATACGAAGGTTTGTGGATTAACTTCTGCCGACACAGACAGGCCACTACCAGCATCTTTGGATTCTGGATCTTCTAACAAAACGTGGCGGACATCGTGAATTCAAACCCTCCTCCCCCACAAATTGAAAGCTTTTCCAAAACTGATAGCTTATGTTTCAAGTGACACTGTGTCGCTTTGTTTTTGTTAAACTATACGTTATACTAGGTGGAATGAAAAATTAATATTTTTTTATATATGTGTGTGCGTGTTTTCAGAAGAAGCCGTTTATTATAATCACGTATGTTATCAAAATTAGTCGTTCCCAAACATTTTATTTAAAATGAATTGTCCGCGTATTAACACCGACGCTCCGGATATTGTTATCAACATTTTCAAGTAAACCGTATTCGTTAATCACTCGTCATACTACTATTGTACTGCGAACATTTGTCTTTTAAGGTCGGGAGTGAACTAGGAGGTACGTCAGTTGTGGTTCTGTCTCGTGGAATCTGTGAGAGAACCCAAACAACAAAATTGTGCTTTTCAAATTTATTTGCAATGTTCTATTGAATTAAAGTGACTGTAGGCGATTATTAAAACCACCCTCATTATGATGAACGAAGTAAATAAGAAACGTAAAGATTTGTCTCTACAAGAAAAACTAAACATTCTGGAGTGCTATGATAAGTTGCCCAAAATGAGTCAACGTAGTGCTGCTGTTTATTTAAAAATTTCACAGCCACTATTGTGTAAGATTTTAAAAAACAGATACGACATTGAAAGATCAGCACTTAATAATGAGAACATAGATCGTAAGAGAGTACGGTCTGGTAAAGATAGTCAAATTGAGTCAGCATTAAAAATTTGGTTTGGTAATGTTCGTGAAAAGAATGCTTCAATTAATGGATCGCTGCTGCGTCAAAAAGCAGAAGAGTTTGCAAAAGAAATGGGTAAAAAAAATTTCACTCCAACTGAAGGATGGCTTAACAGGTGGAAAAGGCGAGAGAATATTGTGTGTAAACGTGTTCATGGCGAGGGGAAAAGTGCTGATTTTTTATCAGCTGAAGCATGGATTAAGACAGAATGGCCAAAAATTATTGCCGAATATTCTCCTGAGAATATTTACAATGCAGACGAAACGGGGATTTATTTTCGTGCAATGCCCGAACATAATTATTTGTTGAAAAATGAAAATGACAAAGGATTAAAATCTTCAAAAGAGCGACTAACAGTTCTGTGTTGCACTAATATGAAAGGGCAGAAACGAGAGCTTCTAGTAATTGGAAAAAGTAAAAACCCCATGTGTTTTAAAGGTGTCAAAAGTTTACCTGTTCGTTACTGTTCTAATGTAAATGCATGGATGACTACAGATATTTTCAACAGCTGGTTATTAATGTGGGATTTGGAATTAGAGCAAAACATTGTATTGTTAGTTGACAATTGTACGGTACACAGAAGTAATTTATCATTAAAGAACATCAAAGTCATTTTCTTGCCTTCAGACACTACATCATTAATTCAACCATGTAATCAAGGAATCATACGAGCTTTAAAGGCTTATTATCGAAAAGAAATCTGTACAAGAATTTTACCTGAACTCGATGATATTCAAAGCCAATCTGATGCCAGTGCAATTGCAGAACAGATTTCCCTTCTTGATGCATTGCATATGCTAGCAATGTCATGGGAGCAAGTATCAGTGAGGACTATTGAAAATTGTTTCAAAAAAAGTGGATTTTCTAAAACAAGCACAGAAACTCCTGTTAACAAGGAATTAGAGCTTATTAAAAATGAAATACTTGACAAAAACCCAGACGATATGCAAAAAGAAGAGTTTGAATATTGGTTGGCTATGGATGACAAAGTTGACGTGGAATCTACGATGACGGTATCGGAAATATGTCAAGCTGTCACTGATGTAAACTCTAAATCAGGAGAAGAGAAGGAACCAAATCCAGAAGAAGGAATTCCAGAAGTTCCTCCCACCAATGCTCAAATGCGAGAAGCTTTAAAGATACTTCGTCGTGGTGTGCAGCTTCGATCAACAGATTTTCAAAAGCAATATGAATATGAGCAATTTATTAATGAACTACTAAATGTGAACAGTGTAAACAATCAACATTTGGTAAGTTTTGTTTTTAATAAATAATTTTGGCAATCTTTGCTTTTAAGACATCACTTTCACTTTCATCAGCCATCAGCTTGTACTACGGCTTCATTTCCTGTCTAGTCTAGAAAAATTTAGTTTTTGTAATTTCCTGTGTAGAATTGTTTTCTGTTGTTAGTCTATTATGTATGTGTGTGTGTGCATATATATCATCATCATCATATGTCCGTTTTCCATGCTGGCATGGGTTGGATGGGTGATTTCGGCCCACGTCGATTCTGAGTGGAGTCGCCTCTCTCCTAGATAAGTCGGGGGACCACGTCTCACTCGTATGTGTGTGTGTGTGTGTGTATACATATATATATATATATAATATATAAGCGAATTATATATATATATATATATATATATGCAAATGGTATCTGATCTTGTGTGGGATATATATATATATATGATCCGGGAGTTTAGGAAATGGACTAACATGACTAACAACAAAAAATGATTCTACACAGGAAAAATAACAATTCTCCAGCCAAAAACCAGTTAAAATACAAAATTTCAAACAAATAAACTGCACATTATCGCAATTTTAATAATTCTACACAGGAAATTAAAAGCAAAAATTATTTGCAGGCCATCAAACGATATGAAAATAAAACTAACTGCTGTTGCTAAAAGTGAAAGTGATGTCTTAAAAGCAAAGATCGCCATAATATTTAGTACAGTAAGTTTTAATAAATGAAATAAATAATAATTTCATATTAATTTTTTTTTTTTTTGGTAAGTGGAGGAGAATGGCATAATTTAGAGAAAATAGGGAGTGTATAAAAAACATCAAAGATTACGTGAAATACCGAAACGAAAATCCAAATATTGTTTACATTTCGGAAATAGATCGCTCAACACAGGAAGTTGAAATAGGTAAAGTTAAGACCAAATGTATTAGCCTATGTGTTTGTGGAAAACTTTCATGCATTTCATTTTCTAATAGATATTTAAGGAGCTCTTCAATATTAGTTTTGATGAAACATTTACAAGAAAACAAAACAGTTAATTCAGACCCGAGACTGGCAAAATGAACAATAGTTATTTTTTTAGAGATTGGAAGGTCCTCTCTGGAAAAGTATTATCATAGAACATAAATTGTTTGCAGTCTATGATAAATTCCAAATTTTTCATAGCCCTTTCATCTGAACAAATAATAAATGTAAACAATATTTGGTTTTTTGTTTTGGTATTTCACGTAACCCCTTGATGTTTTTATACACTCCCCCATTTTCTCTAAACTACATCGTTCTCCTCCACTTTTACCATATATATATGTATTTCTGATGGAACATTTCTGGGTATTAATTTCTTTCTTTCTTTTTCTTTCAGGGTGGTATGGGAAATCAGGGGATGATGTTTGGTATGGATCAGACAACCACACAAGTTACCATTCCCAAAGAGGTAAGTTTCATTCTCTTATTTTCCACGATAGCTAACATTATTTTTCTCTAAAAGTATTAATTCAAAAGAGTCTGGTTGTAATTTTGACTGTTTGCTTTTTTTCCCCCCACATTTAGCTTGCTGGCGCCATTATCGGCAGATGTGGAACTCGCATTACTGATGTACGGCGCCAGTCTGGAGCCCAAGTGGTTATAGACGAAGCCCTTCCTGGTTCCAGTGATCGGATAATTACTATCACAGGGAGTCAAGAACAAATTGACGCCGCACAGTTTCTCCTGCAGAGCAGGTTAGTTGAATGTCATGTAAACGAGAATTAGGTTCGTGGATTTCTAGGATTTTTAGATATTTCATTCTCCTCTATCCTCTCTCTTTCCTTTTCTTCCTCATTGCATTATTGGTTGTAAACAAAAGAGACACTAATGCCTTGAATAGAAACTGTATTAGTTATCTATACCTCCTTCATTTTCCATTACTCACATGTACTAACCTGTTTCTAGTGACACTAAAACTTGTTCTTTGCTACTACTACTACTACTACTACTACTAAAAGTAAATCCAGTGCACAAAGAAAAGAATTCTGTAGAATAGTTGCCACTTGAGATTTCCCTCCCATCTAACATTAACATTATTATTACTATTTGGTTAATTTGATAATTACGCCTGTCTCTAATTATTGGTTCAGTTAGGTTTATAACACATCATCCTGGATGAGTTATTAGTGAGGTGGTTAATGTATAAAATATTCTAGAGACGGATATATCTAGGTTTAATAGGTCTACCAGACCAATCTTTTATATTCTGAAAAAACTGAATAGAAATAAGAAGAGATAACAATTATTACAAATTATCTTACGGCTCTATCAAATGTATGGAGTTTTATTTAAACAAATTTGCTTTCGATTTAAATAAAAAAAATTTGAACCTTTTGTAGTCTAAATTTTTAGTATAAATGCCCTTTCTCTAATTAAACATTAGTTAACAGATATAAATAATGAAATTTATTTGTTAAAATCTAAATCCCATTCATTGTTACTACTGTGTTGGAAATGTGAAGTAAGGGAGTGTTTCTTCTTATAAAACTTCGTTTTTGTTTTAGTAATGTACTTTTGACAAAGTAGGTTTCTAGGTTTAAAATGTTTGATGGTACCAGTTTAATGGGTGTGGTTAGGCTTCTTGGTTAGCAATTGGGTGGCATCTGGTGGCTGTTGTTGATGATCTGCATGAGATATTGGTGATGGGATTTGGCTTGTAAACTAACCTTTGGCACCCATGGTCTGGAAGACTAATGAATTTTGTTGTTGTGTAGTGTGAGAACAATGAATCATTATCTTCCTGAACCATGGATGTAAGTAGCAGCAACACCAGCTCTTGCTCATCCCTATCCTCTTCTCCTCCCTTCCCTCACAACTGACTGCCACTGATTCGATTGACCCCTGATGGCTGCCCACCATTGCTGCTTTGCTAACCTTCAGCTCCCGCTACTGTTTCTGCTGCTGCTACTATTGTTATTACTACTACAACAACTGTTTGCTACTGATATTGTTATTATTACTACTACTACTGTTTGCTACTACTACTACTATAACCACTATCCAGAACTGGTACTTTGATTGGCATGTTACAAACTAACTAATTATTTTTGTGTGTAAAAATTAATGAAATGTTTATTAAATATGTATGACATGTTTACAGAGTGAAATTACAGGGAAAAACTGAAGCAACTTGTTGTTGGAATTGGTTTAGAATTTTTCATAATTTTAGATGTGAATTTTAGAAAAGTGACCATGTTTACCTGCTATAGATTTATAATAATCTACCAGTTGATTTGACATACTTATATAGGTAATATTGACATACTTACATAGGTAATAGTTACATGTATATTATGTCTGCGTACACACAGAATTTAGAAAAGTTTCCATGTTTACCTGCTATAGATTTATAATAATCTACCAGTTGATTTGACATACATACATAGGTAATGAATACATGTATATATATATATATGTCTTGTGTACACATATGCATATATATATATATATATACACATTGTCGGTCAAATATCTTATGATTTGAGGGGTATCCTTGCCCCCTGTAATCAGGTTGTTTTTTGTTCAAACTGGAAATATTTAGATTTCAATACAGGTGTTATTACTGTAGAAAATGTCTAAGTTAACAGATATATGTAGCCATTTATTTAATGAATTGAAAAGACAGAATTATCTCACAACACCAAGTTGTGTCTGCACTCTTGATATGAAACCAGTTGGTGGTACAAAGCCAATTCTGCACTGCTGCACACTTATATGCAGCATCTGATGTCTTGAGACTGCAGTTTATTTATTTATTTTTTACCCTGGCCTTAACAGCTAAAGTTGGCAGGGTTTAGGGTTAGCAAATGTCATTTTAAAAATATATTTTATTATTAATTTTACTAAAATAAAAATGAAGGTACATGGCTTAGTGGTTACAGTGTTGGACTCCTGATCATAAGGTTTTAAGAACTGGACCATAGTTCAATCACTGATTATAGATGTTCCAGACAGCCGACTTAATTTGGAAATTGGGTTGATGAACTTAGTAGGTGCAAGTGTGTCCATTTGTAGAACCTTTGGCTTACATTGCTTAATGGATTTAAACTAATTAGACCCTTCCTTATTAACTCTTAATGTCCTGTAGGACCCAGTTCCACACGGTACACGAATCGTGGAACTATATATATTTTAATAAATGAGATATTTTCATGTGAAAACATCTCCAGTACCTGTGTTTCTTACCTAACTTATTTTTTGGGCATTTTCTGCTCAATCATTACAGGACTTTGAACATTTTTAACAGGTTGTTAGGAGTTAAAAAGAACTTTTACTGTATTTAGATAAGGTTCGGGCCTTATGGGAAAGTTAATGTTTTGTTCAGACTAACATGAATAACATTTCTAGTAAATTTTCTTTCTTTTCTTTTTTTTACCTTCTGAAGCTCTGATTGTTTACAGATTTTTACAGCCTTGTTTTCTAACATCACACCTGTCTTTCTCATACTAACACAATTAACCAGAAACTATTATTTTTATTGAACTGTTGACTGATTACAAACACTAAAACGTCAATCCCTGTTGACCCCATTGTATTGTACCACATTTGATTGCTTTAGATATTTTAGTTTCCTTACACTTAGATTATTATTATTATTATTATTATTATCATTACTAGGCCTGATTTTATCTTGTTTCATGCTATATTTTGTTTATGCAAAAGATCTTAATTATATATAAGATATATAGGTAGCTTAGAAAATGTGTGTGTGTATATATTTATATAAGCTGAGATTATTATTATTATTCCTTCGTTGTGACAAGAAGTTTAACATTTTCGAAAATAACCCAACTTGGAATTAACTGGCAGCATTTCCCAATTAATTTCCAGCTGTGGTCATTGGATACGAGAAATCTCTAGTTACAACAAAGGAGTAATTTCAGTTTATAATTATATATATATATATATATTACTTGACTGCAGCCATGCTGGGGCACTACCTTAAATCAAGCCCCAGTGCTTATTTTTTAACTCTGGTCTATAAGTCTTGGCTGAAAGTCTAAGTTACGGGGAACACACACACACACACACACATATATACATACATATATATATATATATATATATATATATATATATATATACACACACTCACACACGACGGGCTTCTGCACTTTCCGTCTGCCAAAATTCACTCACATGGTATTGGTCGGCCCAAGGCTATAGTAGACACTTGCCCAAGGTGCTGTGGAACTGAACCCGAAACCACGTGGTTGCGAAGCAAACTACTTAACCACACAGCCATGCCTAATTTTTTTTTTTTTTTCAGTACTCTTACCTCTTGTACACTCAGTCGTGTATGTGTATATACAAACACACACACACTTAGGCAGATGGTTACAAATTTATTGATGTATTCATGTTTGTGTGTTTCTCACACATGTAGTACAAGTGAATTTCCTGTGTTAATTCTGCCCATGGCCATACTCACTGTTGTCTGTATGTCTGTCTGTCTATCTACATTATCTCCTTAATTTCTGTATGGAAACAGAATAGGACATGTAGACTGGTCTTTTACACACGTGTTATACCATGTTGTATTCTCCATGTAGGCTGGTCTAATGTTATATACCATACCATGTTGTATTCTATATATAGACTGGTCTCTTGTTATACCATACCATGTTGTATTCTCCTACATATAGATTGGTCTCATGTTATACCATACCATGTATTCTATATATAGATTGGTCTCATGTTATACCATACCATGTTGTATTCTCCTATATATAGGTCTCATGTTATACCATACCATGTTGTATTCTCCTATATATAGATTGGTCTCATGTTATACCATACCATGTTGTATTCTCCTACATATAGACTGGTCTCATGTTATACCATACCATGTTGTATTCTATATAGATTGGTCTCATGTTATACCATATCATGTTGTATTCTCCTACATATAGACTAGTCTCATGTTATACCATACCATGTTGTATTCTCCTATATATAGACTGGTCTCATGTTATACCATACCATGTTGTATTCTATATATAGATTGGTCTCATGTTATACCATACCGTGTTGTATTCTATATATAGATTGGTCTCATGTTATACCATACCGTGTTGTATTCTCCTATATATAGATTGGTCTCATGTTATACCATACCTTGCTGTATTTATTTTAGTGTTGATTTAGCAAATAACAAATACCCCACTCCACCCCACCCTCCCCAAATATTCAGGTGTACTTAAAGTAATCAAGAATTAAAATTTTTTTTTATTTTTTAGAATCTCGGCCGAGTAATTATCTACTCTTAGTGTAACAAATTTACTGCACAACTTCTGGATGCTACGCTGTCCCATTATACCAGTGATGGCCAACCTTTTATAGACCATGGACCACAAAGTTTATCTTCAAAACCTGGTGGACCACCGTTCAAAATAAAATTGGAAGATAAAATTTGAATTACTTGTAACTTTATTTTATATTATATTCTTCAAAGTTAGTGAAACTTGTATAAAAAAAAAAAAAACATGATTCGATGCAAAAGTTGGTTGACGAAGAGTCGTCTGTCTGCACAAAGTGATACAAGTATAAACTTTCGAAATAAGGTATAATTTTTTTTCACATTATAAAATGTCACCATGGAACACTCAGAAAAACTCTGTGGACCACCAGTGGTCCACATGGACCATGTTGGCCATCACTGGTTTATATAGTTAAACTTACTATTGTGTCCAACAGTATGTAGCCAAAAGACTAGATTAACCCTTTTGATACCAACCTGCCCAAAATTGCCCCTGGTACTATGACAAAAAAAAAAACCATTTGTTTTTAAGTATTCAATATTTAAATTTTTACCTTTTTTAAAGTATTCGTATTTAAGTTTAAAGTATTCATATTTAAGTTTAAAGTATTCATATTTAAATTTAAACCTGTTTAAAGTGTTCATATATAAATTTAAACTTTCCATTGTAATTTTACGTAAGAACTTTTTCAAGTTACATTCCAAACCAACTTAGTAACGAGGAAGTTAGTTATTTTACTAAATCCCTCCAAATTCTTGATTATTTTCAAAATTACTTGAAAATCACAGGCAGTGTGTATTTCATTAGAAATATGGTAACAAAATGGTTAATAGTCTCCTTTCCTGTGAATATACACGCTTTGTTTATATATATATATATATATATATATATATATATATATATATCTAACTTCCACTGTTGTTTTTTAACCTATTATTAAAAATGTTGACTTACCTTATTTCGTTGTCTTTTTGATAGTAAACTGTTTTTTTTCTCCTCTTTTTTTTGTTTTCAGTGTGCGGAAATATTCAGATAAATTTTGAGGTCTGCACTGCGTGGCAAATTCTCTAGAAGCGGGGGCAGGAGCTGGCAAAAATTTGAAGGAAGGGGTGGGGGGTGGGGAGCAGAGGACATTTAGTTAATAAGAAGGGTTCGGTTGGATAAATACAACCCAAGTCAGATTCAAGTAATATGTGAAGGGCACAAAAATAAAAATGTCTGCAGCAACAACAAAAACACACAAAACAAAACAAAACAACTAAAAATATAGACGAATGGAGTTGTATATGTGGGTGTAGGATGGCAGCTGTAAATTCAATGTGCAATATATATATATTTATATATATATATATATAAATAGCTGTTCGGTAGCTTATGGCACATGTTTAATGGTGAAGATGATGATGATGATGATGCCACTTTGCACACTGCTGCCCACATTGTTCTTTTCAATCCATTTAATTCTCTATAGTGATCTATGTATTTCAGCATCTATCCTTTGCACTTCCTAATTTTACTGATCCTTTTTGGTAGTAGAGGACCTATTTTTATATATATATCTGTTAGATGGAAAAAAATAATTCCCCTTAAAAATATGGGCGCAAACTTACTTTATCGTGTTTTCTTTTAAATTCCCCCCCCCCTCCCCCTTTCTTTTTCTTTCTTTTTTTTTCCTCCTCTCTCCCACCACCAGTTAGATCAAATTGTCAGAACTTCACTGACCCAAGTCTATCTTGGTGTATGTATATATGTGTGTGTGTGTATATATATATATATATATAAATACATACACACATATGTGTATATATACATACATATGTGTGTGTGTGTATATATACATACATACATACATATACGTATATGGTTATACAGCACTTTCAAATTTTATCTCTCATTCTTAGTTACGAAACACAATTTCTGTTATTGTCCTCTTTGAGTAACTTGATATCCGTCAACTCACTGGTATATCCACAAACACACACACACATGCACCAAATGAAAGGACATACCCATGCATGCACATATACTACTACACACACTCACTACTCGTACGTACGTACGTACATACATACATACATACATACATACATACATACATACATGGTTTCTGTCACATTTGTATATTTCACTTCATGTTCATTAACTTTAGCATTCCTCTCATTGAAAAATAAAATACAAAAAAAAAAGGGAGAACTTTGGGAAACAACTCTTCATCAATGGCCAGATAGCAAGCATTACTATTATTATTATTATTATTATTATTATTATTATTATTAATACTCATCATTGCCGCTGCCACCGCCCATTATTCTGATATGTTTATGGATCTCATTGTTAGGTACTGATTTTTAGTTAATGTTGTGAGTTCCATGTATTGCTATAGTTACAACCACCTGAGGCTGCCAACTGTGTGTGTGTGTGTGGGGGCGGGGAGGGTATGATGGGAATGGGAGGGGGGGGGGGTTCTCTCCTTTTAAATATTGTTTCAGCTGGCGTACATATATAGGTTTGTGAATACACCTGTTTTTGGCAGATTTGGTGTTAAATAAAAGTTGGTTTCAGAATATATATCATAAAATACGTATTTGTTTTCATTTTTATTATTATTATTATTATTATTATTGCTATTTATATTATCGACCCTGGAAGGACGAAAGGCAAAGTTGACCTCGAACCTCGCCGAGGTCAACTTTGCCTTTCATCCTTCAGGAGTCAATAAAATAAAGTACCAGTCAAATACTTGTGCCTATGCTAGAAACAATTATTATTATTGTTATTATAGGGCGGGTGGATTGGCAGAATTGGTAAGGGTATCGTACAAAATGCCTTGTGGTATTTGTTCCGGCTCTTTACATTCTGAGTTCAAATCCCATCACCGAGGCCCACTTTGCTTATTATTATTATTTTCACCTCTTACTTGTACAATTGGCTCAATATTGGAACTTCTTGCCCTCATGTCTTCCTTACTTCCATGGCCGCTGGAACTCGTGGGCCAAACCTTCCCGCTTCTGAAATTAACTACAATTCCTTGTCTTGTGTCTCAGAATCTCGATAGGATTCTGAGGCAGATGTTTGCCCTCGTTTCTAATTTTGAATCCCTTTTACTTACTCCTTTCTTCAACATTTATTTTACACTTTGTAACAATTTTGAGCCATTTGTAAAGTGAAGTTTTTTGGGGTTTTTTTTTACCATTTCTATACTGTGTTACCCTTAGCCTCTACAGCCACTACTGTGGTAGGCTATATAGGTAGCAATTACTGCTTATATCTCAACAAAATACCCAGTAGTTTGGTGGTAGGATTACCATACTTAATCAGTAAGGTTGGTGACAGGAAGAGCATCCGACCATAAAATGCTGCCTCAAGTAATCTCCATCCAACCCATGCTAGCATGGAAACACGGACGTAAAACAATGATTGTGATGATGATTTTGTTATAGATGTTAATGAAGAAACGTCATTGAAGCTTGGCGAACTGTTTTACAGAAAGAAAAGTGTAATGATGTTCTACCATGAGGTACACATCGCTGTTAGAACACTGGCCAACAGAATTCCGGCATATATCATCATTTTACGCCCATGTTCTATGCTGGTGTGGGTTGAATGGGTGATTTCTGTCGGAGTCGGCTGATATTTGGTGTCACCTCTCTCCAGGCTCAGGGGACCATGCCTCACTTGTACGTTACATTTGGTTTGGTTTCTACAGCTGGATGCCCTTCATGTCACCAACCACTTTACAGTGTACTGGGTGCTTTTTATCGTGGCACCAACACTAGAGAGGTTGTCATATCCACGACATGACTAAAGAGTCCTCACTACACTCAAAACTAATTAAAATAACCCTGAAGCAAATTTATATAACCTCGAAACTAATTTGATCCTGAAAAGGTGTCCTATTTGTTCTGTTTGGATTGCACAGACACTCCAATTATCACTTGTCCTTGGAAATAGAGAAACTGTCAGTGATTGGGCCTGTTGGAATCTTATAAATAACCAGGGACGCCGTTGTGCCACATGGTGGAGGGATGGGTTGAACCTGGAACCATCACGTGATTACAAAGTGAACTGATTAAAGCACAGCCATACTTGCTTTGCAGAATCAATAGGGATGGTCACCAAAAGAGCAATGAAGAGATCCAAGATGTTGGAGATAATTTACTATATTAGTGGGTTCCCTGTCAGCAGATATCATTCACTCAGGTCCCCACCTACCACTCTATCAACTAAACTCCATTAATCATCTTTCCTATTTTATAGCAATAATCTGTCATCTCCAATTACATAAATACTAATGACTCACCTACGTCGCTATCATTTTTTATTTTTTTTATATGGAGATTTTATAGGTGCAGGTATGGCTGTGTGGTTAAGAAGTTTGCTTTGTAAACACATGGTTTAGGGATTTATCCTACTGCATGGCACCTTGGGCAAGTGTTTTCCACTGTAGCCTCGTGCTGACTATTGTCTTGTGAGTGGAATTGGTAGACAGAAACTGAGATAGAAGCCTGTCATATATATATGTATGAGAGAATATTTAGAAGTGTTTATCGCCTTGGACACAAGATAAAAACAGGATGGTCATGACTGGAATGCCTTGATCACGGGTCTTCTTCATCGAGACCGACCAGATGCTAAACAACAACTCAGTTGAACAGTTGACAACTTGATGTCCTTCACAGACCTGGAAGGTCAGGACTGGAAACATTTTAATATAACAGACACAAACCTACGACCTCTTCTGCACATCAAAACTGCAATAGATCCAAGCCATCACTTCTCAAAGGTGGTTGCTTAGTCTGCTAGAAATAGCAGCTAGGGCTTCTCTCTCTGGAGAGAAGCACCAATACACACACATATATATATATATTAGTGCTCCTTACCTCCCACCACTAGTGCCACTCCCGGGCGAGAAGAAGCCCTAATAGCAGCCAAATCTTCCTCAAATCACACCCTACTGTCTTTGAAAAAAGGAAGGGCACATTAGACAATGAAGTTAAGATGATGGGATGGTCATAGCTGGAACGTCTTAGAAGATATACGACTAAACAGTAGCAACCACTCAGAAATTCCCACATAATTCAAAATCATTACAGTATCAAAGAAGCTGGGTTTCTGTTTCAGGGGCCTGGAAATATTGTATCCCCTAACCCTCCTATTTATCAGTAGACCCCTAAAATTCAGCTCAGATAACCCGTGGTGATATCCTCATGATGTCATCGTTTTTACGTCCGTGTTCCCATGCTAACATGCATTGGACGGAGATTTCTTGAGGCAGCATTTTACGATTGAATCGCCTTCCTGTGACCAACCATACTGATTTTAAGTATGGCAATTATACTACCAAACGGCTGGACATTTTGTTTCATGGAGATGTAAACAAACGTCATTGGACGATCGATAAATGGTGTCAGCTATGACAAGCACTAGCACGTACACACACATGCAAATTATATATATATATATATATACATACATGCATACACAAGTTTCTGTCTACCAATTTCACTCACAAGGTTTGTGTCGAACCGAGTCTATGGTAAAAAGGTTCTTGGACTTCATGATTGCGAAGCATACTTCATAACCATTCGGCCATGCTCAAGTATGAAAGGAACTATAGTTATAACACTTACGTTAGCGCGTCGGGTAGAATGCTTTGCAGTATTCGTACAAGCTCTCTGCGCTCTGAGTTCAAATCCCGCCGAGATCAACTTTGCCATTCATCCTTTCGGGGCAGATAAAATAAAGTACCAGTCTAGGATAGACAGGCGGAATAGTCAGAGCGTCGGACGAGATGCTTTGCAGTATTTATCCCGGCTCTTTGCTTTCCGAGTTCAAATACCGCCGTGGCCTACTTGGCTGGTAGACTTAACCCATCGTTCGGTGTAACACCACCACTTGGCTACCCTTGGGTGCTTTTAGTGGAGTCCACTCTGTTGCAAGCATTTAGGTCAGGTCTCTGGTCTGAGGATACCTTCCCTTCTCTCCCACCCACCAGTCTCGGAGGCCCTGAAAAAAAGGGTCGTAGGCACTGCCTTCCCTCCAGACTAAGCAGTAAAAAATGAAATGGTTTGTGTTGCATCTCTCCTGACATGGCTGTGGTTGTGAAGTGTAAACCTTGTTCCAGCTGGTCACTAAATAAATACCCTTTACTTTGTGTCTATCGCACTCTGATTGATTACTAAACTTTGGCAAAAGGCCAGGTATGTCTTGTGGAAGAGTGTTGTTGATTTAATACACCTGGGTACTTACTTAGTTTATGACTAGAGAGGCGGCTGACCCTCGTAGCATTTGAACACAGAACTTCAAGGGACTTAACTAAATAGCGCAAGATATTCTGTTCTGCCTGATGTAGGGCTTCGCTCCCGGGAATTCCCAGGAGGTGCCGTGCCCCGTGTGAGTGGTGTGGGAGGAGGCGGGAAGCCCCAATATATACACATTAGTGCCTCTCTCTCCCGGGAGAGAAGACATCATAGCCTGATGTTACCCCATTACACTATATATATATATATATATATAGTGATAGTACAGGGGTTAACCAGCATGGGGTAAAACGGGTGCGATTGCTAAGGGACTCGGTCTACTGCCTTCACAGTCGGTTGCTGCATGTTGGGGCTCCAGCTGGGAAAGTCCACGCTGTAGCATTCTACTACTACTACTACTACTACAAGTGTTGGTAGATATGCATAATAATGATGATGACGATGTTGATAATAATATTTCTAACATTGATTATAAATAAATAATTTATTGAGTAAATGCTTTCTCGTTTCTGACTCACAACCTTAGCATCACTACTTTACAACAACAACAACAACAATAATACGATCGCTACTATTACTAGTCTCAGGGCCACTAGTAGTAGTAGTAGTAGTAGTAGTTGTGGTGGTGGTTATAATAGTATTACCTTACCACCACTACACTACTAACGTAACGTATTTATTAGTTGTAAAGCTTGTTGCAGAGTGTAAAAATAGTGAAAGTCCAGTAGAGCGTACTACTACTACTGCCTTGTTACTCCTACCGCCTCAACCACCGCCACCACCACACACCATCAGCAGCATTACAACTAACATACACATAGAGAACAAACAGGGCGCACTACTGCCTTGTTATTCCTACCGCCTCAACCACCGCCACCACCACACACCACCAGCAGCAGCAGCAGCATTACAACTAACATACACATAGAGAACAAACAGGGCGCACTACTGCCTTGTTATTCCTACCGCCTCAACC
>JAOPJM010001221.1:457509-469620 GCA_027124095.1 Muusoctopus leioderma | reverse complement strand
TCCCACCGCTCGCCCCGAACAGTTGAGCAAAGTGCCGCTGGAAAGCCGCACACATCTGCTTGGAATCGAGTAGCACGTGCCCATCCCGGTCCGTCAAAGACCGAATTGTGGTTTTGTTGCCACGTTGCGCCTCCGCTACCAGGGTCCATCGAACGGCTTTCGTTCCTTCATACTTTAGTGCACGCGCTTTAGCTCTGACAATACAACCTTCATGTTTCGCGTTGAAGAAGTGGTTGAGGGCCATTCTCACCGCTAACACGTCGGTCGCGATGCCTTTCCTAATTGACTCACTAGCTCCCCCTCTGATCTATTTCTTTCTATCACTAGTTCCTTGCTATACTCTATCGACTCTATTCTAATCGCCCTCTTCAGGGCGTCCCACCACCGGTTGTTGACGACGGCCCCCGTCAACCGCCGCTTAACTAAAGTGCTGACCTGGTCTCTGTAGGCTTTGCACGCCGGGAAAGACGCGTTCAGCTTCCAGTAGCCGGGCCCCTGTATACGAGTCCTATCTAGATGGACCGTGCAGATCACAAATTTGTGATCTGTATAGTCGACCAGTTTAAATTGTGGACACCCTGTGCTGTCCCTATCCACTGACCTAACGAATATTCTATCTATATACGACCTGGATGACCCGATGCGTTTGGTCCATGTCCACACTGGCACATTCGGGAAATCCAGTCGGTACCTGTCAGACAGCTGAACACGCCTGAGCAGATTGCTGAAGCTTTTGCAACCCCCTTTTCTATCCGCTAACCCCACACAATCCAACGTGCGTCCAGGATGCCATTCCAGTCTCCCGCTAGTACTAAAGAGCGGGACGTTCCCAGAAAGTCTTCTAGACGCCTGAAGTAATCCGGCCGCTCTGCCCCTGTCTGAAGGCACCACCTTCGCTATCGTTCACGTCGAGGACCACCGACTTACCATCCGGGTCAAGGAAGATCGTCCGTACCTTGAGACCCAAGCCTTTCCGAAAAAACACAGCCACTCCACCCCCACCCAATCTAGGCCGGCTAAGAGATGCGTACACCTCGTAGCCGTCGAAGATGGGTGCCAGTGTGCGCGTGTCGGAAATCTTGGTCTCACTGACTGCTACCACATCTATATTTAGTGACCTGAGGTCGTTCAACAGGTGACCTTGTTTCCAAGGTGACCCCAGGCCTCGTACATTTACACTTCCTACTCTTAGTATTGCCATGTTGGTAGGAGATAGGGGAAGAAAGGTGGGGTCACCTACCTTGATGGTTTTGTTCTTGGCGAAGGAGGTGTGTCCACCTCCATTGCCGTCTGGGCTTCCTTGGGGAAGTCCCTAAAGAGTGTTTTGTTGGCCGTGGCCTGAGAAATGCCAACGTTGTTCGTGAAGCTTTTCTTCAGCTCCGTGTAGGTTGTTGTGGGGAGCCTGATCATTTTTAGACCCTCGGGTACCCTTATTGTGTGTGAACGGAGGCCCTTCCCCTCCGTTGCTATGTCTCCCCTCTGTGCTATGTCTCCCCTCTGTGCTATGTACGATAACAGTTCTGTGTTTTTTTCTAACTAGCACAAAGTTAAGTGTGAATGTGCCTTGTTGTTGTTGTGCGTGGAGTTGTGTGTTTGGTTGGTGTTGTTGGGGTTGTGCGTTTGTCTGCAGGAGTTGCTCCTCTGTGTTTGAGCGTTTTCTTTTTGTTGTTGTTGTTGGTGGTGGCTTTGGTGGTGTATTTGTTGTTGTTGTGGATTTTGTTGTCTCTGTGGAATTGGGTGTGGTGTCTTGTGTATTTTTTTCTCCTTTTCTTTTGTTTTTTTTTTAGTAGTTTTGGCCTCCGAGGTTCCCTCTCATTACCGCAATATGAGGTTGCTGAGTCGAGTAATTCCGAATCCGATCGGGGTAGGGGTATGTTTTCGTTTGTGTGTGTGTGTCTATGTTTGTGCCTGTAGGAGGGGGGAAGGAGGGGAGTGAGACAGGGGGTGCTGGAATGGGCTTTCCCCTGGGTGGTGAGTTTGGTTGTTGATGGTGTTGTTGCCATCGTGGCAGTTGCTCTTGCTACTGCTGCTGTTGACGGCTCTGAAGTTGCGGGTGTTGTTGGTAATAATAATAATAATAATAATAATAACAATAATAATAATAATAATAATAATAATAATAATAATTGTTTCTAAAATAGGCACAAGGCCAACAACCTCAGTACTTTACTGGTACTTTATTTTATCGACCCGGGAAGGATGAAAGGCAAAGTTGACCTCGGCGGGGTTTGAACTCAGAGCGCCAGAATGATTACTGCAAAGCATTCTGTCCGACGCGCTAACTACTCTGCCAATTCGCCATAATAATAATAAATGTTTCTAACATAGACACAAGGCCAACAATCCCACTACTGTACAGGTACTTTATTTTATCGACCCCGGAAGGATGAAAGTCAAATTTGACCTCAGCGGTATTGGAACTCAGAGCAAGCCTCACATACAGATACAAAACGTTGCATACAAAATAATTACGAACAAACAAACATTGTAGTATACTTATACAATGAACGAGGGAGGGGCAAACACGTAATACAAAATGAAAACAGATTACACATTTATATACAATATAATGCAAAGGCACACACAATGGTGTACGAACTGCTTCCTAGGAAGAATTGGGGTACCCCCAAACCGCAATCACCTTCCGTTTTTGGTACTTGCCCTCTCCCGACTTCAAACTCTTGGCAAAATTGAAACATTCACCATCTCATACTACACATCAGTTTTTACACTTGCATCAAGTTTGCTTGGGGGCGGCGCCTATCTTTTCACCTTCCACTTCAAGTGGTACTTAAGTTGATGAGGGTTTTGTTGGAGAGATAAATTCCTGTCCTCAACCCTTTCAGTTGCACCCAATATAAAATCTCTTTCACCATAACTACCAGAGAAATTAAAACTGCATATCCCTCCTTTTTAAAGAGGGATACAGGACGGTCTTTACAAAGGGATTAGGCACATTCATTGAAAACATATTTATCGAATGACAAATTGGTCGAAAGACATATTCGTAGAGATATATTTGTACAAAAAACATATTTGTAGAAAAACAAATTGTTCGAAAGACAAATTCATTGAAAACATATTAAGCAACATTAAATTCATTGAAAGAGATATTCATCGAAAAATTTAGAAAACCGTATTAATTTTCTTAAGCAACATATTGTAATGTAAAAATGATAATAGCAAAATTATAAAATGAAACTTATTTTCCATTTATTTTTAGGCTATCTGCTTTTTTTTAATACAAAAATAAATGTTGTAACGCCTCTTTCATTTTGCGTGATAAGGCGCCCAGGAAAACTTCTAACTTCACATCGCCAGTAGTTTATGGAATCAGTACTTTTGTTTTTGTTGTAATAAATTCCTTTATATGACAACATCTTTTTCTCTCTTGCAGTGTATACAAATTTGATGTCGTGAACCTCCTTAATAATGGTTAGCAAATGAATGCAATGATAAACACAGTACACACATATATATATATATATATATATATATATGTATATACCCACTAGAACGGTATTTTGAAAGCTTTTAATCTTATTTATAAGCAAAGGGGCAAAACTATACAGTATTGGTGAACATTGATTGAATACACAAATTCATATTTACTGAGTTGTCTTTTGATTATTAATCAATTTAATCTAAAGGTGTTAAATGTTATTATATGCACATTTATAATTTCATAATTATTTTGTTCCTATCTCTTTGACAAATATCAATATTTCAATGTTTCACATTTTGTTTGATTAATATGTTTTCGATCAATTTGTCTTTCGACCAATTTATTTATCTATGAATATGTTTTTCTGCGAATATGTCTTTTTACAAATATACTTTTAACCATTTTCTCTTTCGGCCAATATGCTTTCGACCAATATATATTTCGACGAATGTTCTTAGACCCTTTACAAGAGACTCAGCTGACACCCAGATCCGTCCTACATGAGATATTAACCTTTTGCCATAGCTCCACAGGTCACCAATCCTCGGACACTGAACAAGTGCGTGGAGAACGGTTTCGTCGCTCTCCACACATCTCAGGCAGACCCGATAGATGGCACTTCCGTGCCTATAGAATTTATCTCCTGCGTCCCCGTCCAAACGTAATGTCCTTTAACATCTCTAGATTCCACAACAGTAGCTCAAGAGCTATAACATGAGAGATGACACTCTTGACGGACGGAGCATGGGATTCGAAAAAGTTCCAACAGGGCATCATTTCGTCTGATTACCAAACAGTAACTGAAGCGATCAAGCCTCTGAAAACAGGACTGAAACCGGCTACACTCAGACAGCCGTAATTAGCGATGATCGATCACTAGCACTTCGGTCGCGATGCCTTTTTCTAATCATCTTTTCTAATATGCTGACTAGCTCCATCTATCCTATTGTTATCTATCTCTACTTCTTTGCTGAATCCTATTGATTCTACTCGAATTGCTCTCTATGTAGAGACCTATCATCAGTTGTTGACGATTGGCCCATTCAACTCCTACTTAACTAGCTCGCTTATCCAGTTGCTGTAGGCTTTCGCGTCGTAGGAACGATGCGTTCAGCTTCCAGTAGTCGGGTCCTGTCTGCGCGTCCTATGTGGGTTCATTATGCAAATCACAAATTTGTCGGCTGTGTAGCCGACCGGCCGAAACTGTAGTCTTGCTGCGCTATCCCTATCCGCTGACCTAACAAATGTTCTATCTAGATGCGATCTGGATGACCTAATGTGGTTTGTCCAAGTTCACATTGGCACATTTGGCAAATCCGATCGATACCTGTCAGACAGTTGGAACTGCCTGAGCAAGTTTACAAGGTTTTTACACCCCAACTCTTTTATTGACTACTCCAAGACAAACCCAGCATGCTTCCGAGGTGCCATTCCTATCACTTTCTAGCGGAAACAAGCTGGGTGTTCGAAAAAACGTTTTTAGACACATGAAGAAGTTTGACCACTCTGATACAATTATGATACTAGTCTGAAGGTACCGTCTTCACTGCTATTCATGCCCAGGGTCATCAACTTACCATCTGGGTCTAGGAAGATCTACAATCCCTCAAACTTCAGATCTTTCCGAAACAATGCTATCATCCCACGCGATCTGGGTCAACTAAAAGATGCGTACACCTTGTAGTCATCGAGAAGTGCAAGTGTGTGCATCCCGGAAATGCTAATCTCGCTGATAGCTACCACATATATATCTAGTGACCTGAAATGATTAAGCAAGTGACCTTGCTTCCTAGCCAACATCAGGCCACGGGCATTTACACAACCAACTGTTAGTACTGACATGTTGATCGGAGAATAAGTGAAAGAAGTCAGTTACCTTTCATCTAAGGTAACCGAGGAATCCAGTTTTGGGGATTTCTTAAAGGCACCCTGTGACACTGCGTTGGCTGTGTTAGCTTTAAATGTCCCTACGTTTTCTGGGAACCTATTAACAAGTGTCTATATACTTCTGACATAGTCCTCACCAGAAGTCTGCTTGGTACCGCCTTTAATGCCCTCAACCCTTGTTTCTATGTCTTTGTTGTGTTCTGTTTAGTCTATCAACTCCATTGTTCTTTCTTCAGAGAATGGTGTGGTTGAAGAGTTTGTCTGTGTGTTGTTATTACGGTTGTCATAGTGGTTGTGTTTTTTTATTGTTGTTCTTTATATTCAGGTAGATGCTTTTCTAGATGTTGTAATTTCATGTTTGGTTGTTTTTTTGTTTTTTTTTGCTGTTATACTGTGGTTGTTGTTGTGTTTGAGACTCTTCCTGTTGTTGGTCTTTTGTTTTCGTGGTGGTGGTAGCAGTTTAGTTGTTGTTAAGTGGATGGCTAGTTGACGTCTCGTCGAACTTTCTGCTTTTGGGAAATGGGTGAGTGTCATTGGTCATGTTTTTCCCACACACCACACGACTCGCCATAGTTCTGTCTTTTCGTCATCGTCGATTGATGAAGAGTCAGTGGGGATATGTCGTCGAAGGCGGTGGAGAACAAAGCCATACCACGCGTGAGTGTGTGTGTGTGTGTGTGTGTGTGTGTGTGTGTGTGTGTGTGTGTGTGTGCGTGCGTGCGCTTGTGTTTTTCTAAGGGAAAAAAACTCCTGTTGGACTTCCTTTGTTGGTGGTGGTGGTACTCCCCTTTTCTGCTGTGGTTTTGATTTTGGTTGATGCTTCGGTTGTTGCTGGTGTTGGTGTTGTTGTGGTTTTATTGTTAACAGTAGAATGGGTCTTATTTTTGTTTCTGCTGTGGGAAGAAGGCCCATAGGTGGTTGTTGCTACTACATGTGTGGCACATCGGCCTTCTCCCCGCCCCCACCCCCCGAACGAGTAGCTAGGTCTGTCTGATCAGGATTTCCTCCAGATTTTCTGTTTTGATCTGAATCAGGAGTTCTATGCTGATCCCCGACAAGTTTTCCTGACGGAACCTCTTCACATCCATGATTCTGTCTTCCGCCATCCTCCAGCAGAATGGATGCCAACAGCCACCATATGTCTATTTCTTCATCTTCCTTCAGGTCATTAATTAGATATATCAAGATCGTGTTCGCGTTTCACTCAACTGTAAGTATTATGTTATCCTGGGGCAAAAGAGAGCTCCTCTTTGTGCATCTTACTCACTTTTGGTTTGGCCTCATTTCTTTTCTTTCGTGCTTTTTCCTCTTTTTGCCATCTGCAACAGTTTACCATACCCTCCAGCCTCCATTTTCTCTCCATCATTGCAAGACAATTGGGTGGTACTACTGGAGGAGAACCCCTTGGTTTCTTGGTCATCCGCTCCTGGCTCTGAGGACGAGGCTCTGGAAACAGCAGTTTCCGGGGCCTGCTGGAGTTGTTGCTGTCTCTTTTTGATATGTACTTCATCAGTTTAATGTTGTTTCTATTTTCAACATTAAAGTTGACAAAGAGTGGTTTTTGTGTGTTTGGTGGTTGGTGTTGCTGCTGTTATTGTTGTTGTTGTTGTTGCTGTTGTTAATGATTTCTAACTTCGGCCTAAGGTCCCATATTTGGTGGAGTGTATAATCATTTTAATTGTCCTTAGTACTTGACAGGTAGTTATTTTTCTGACCCCAGAAAGCTGAAAGACAAATTCGACCTCAGAAGGGTTTGAACTCAGAAGAACTTAAAGAGATGTGACTCAATACTGCAAAGACCTTTGCCTGCTGCTCTCGTAATAATAATGATGATTAACTCTAAAATTGGCACAACAGTTATAGTCAATATAATCGATCCCAAGTAGTATATTATTGACCACAGTAGTATTTTATATTTAAACGGAGAATGAAAAGGTTTGTAACTAAATAGCAGAAAGAGTTTTATCCAGGACTCTACCAATTCTACTGGTCATATCCTTGATAATAATAATAATAATAATAATAATAACACACACAAAAAAATAAAATAATAATAATAACACAAAAAAAAAAATAATAACAAAAAATAACCCCCCCAAAAAAAACTACAATACCCTCGCACACATGCACAGAAAGTGGGGCAGGGGTTCGGTTTACTTACCTTTAAAATAATGTTTCCAGTCGGTTACAGGTGAAACGGCAGCCACAACGGTAATTAAGCCACGTGGTAGGACTCGGAGGATTTGTTGTACACGATAATCGTTTACGTTCACCAGGTCGGTGCCGTTGATGGCGAGTATATAGTCTCCAACCCTTGGAAAGTAGGAGAAAAAAATGACAATATATATATATATGCATATATATATATGTATGTATCTATGTATGTATGTATATGTGTATGTATATTTATATATATATGTGTGTGTGTGTGTGTATGTGTATATATATATATATATATACATATGATATATATGATATATATATATGATATATATATATATGTGTGTGTGTGTATACATTATATATATTATATATACGTGTGTGTGTGTGTGTGTTTGCATGTGTGTGTGTATACATTATATATATATATACGTGTGTGTGTGTGTGTGTTTGCATGTGTGTGTGTGTGTGTGGATGATAAACAAAGCAAAAATCACAAACAAAATTATGAATTAACAAAGACATTATGAGCACCAATTTGAGGCAGAGAAGAGAAACGGACCCACATATTCATTGAGGCGCTGGATTGGCAGAATGTTTAGAACGTCGGACAAAATGCCTTGCAGTATTAAATTACAGCCTTCTATGTTCTGATCTGAGTTCAAATCCCACTGAGGTCAACATTACTTTTCATCCCCCAGGGGTCAATAAAATAAAGTAGCAGTCAAGTAACGGTTTGCGATTCATATTCCTATAAAGCATCCTAGATGTGAAAGGAATTATAATGGAAGACTCAGGACTAAAACATAGAAAACATTATAATTATTACTTTCTAAATTTGAAGGCGCATGGCCTAGTGATTAGAATGTTGGATTCACGATCGTAAGGTTGTGGGTTCAATTCCCAGACCGGAGAGCACGTTGTGTCCCTGAGGAAATCACTTCATTACACGTTACTCCAGACCACTCAGCTGGAAATGAGTAGTCACTGAAAAATGCGGTGACTCATCTGTTAAAATGCGGTGACTCAACATGTAATATTCAGCAACGGTAAAACTAAAGGAAACATAGATTCCTTGGTTCGATTAGGAAGATCTCCTACAGTCTTTCGATTGATCCAAATTTGGCACAAGGTGATAATTTGTAAATGTTGGGTGGGGGAAAGCTCATATAGTTAATTATTTCTAGTTAACATTTTAATATTCCCCGCATTAAATACTTTAGCACAAACTTTCATGCAGATAGCATCTCTGAGTAATTTATTCCCTAAACAATTCTAGTTTTGTATGCCAACCAGTGTACAATCTGTTACATTTATTTAGTGATCCTTCCGTCACTTCTTTATCAAGTACAGTGAAGTCTATGCTTCACTGATGAGGTCATGGTAAGACCGAAACATGTATGAAGTTGTCTCCTGTACTTGCTAAAATGATTTAAATAATTTTAGTCATTGACTGACATTGTTTTATTTTTCTTTGCTGCATAATTATTACTAATTAGCATAATTATTTCTAATCAGCTCTTTAACATTGCATGTATTAAATATATTAACACTAACTTAGTTACTGTTAATTGAATAGAGACCAGTATATACCTGGTATTTATTTTATTGACTGTGGATGAAAGGTAGGCAAGGTCGAACCTGGTGGAATTTGAACTCAGAACGTAAATAGACTGCAAAGTACTCTCTCCGGCGTTGTACTGATTCAGTTATTAGAACAGTGCGACAGTGTGTGTGTGTGTGTGTGTGTGTGTGTGTGTGTGTGAGCAGTGCCATTAACTTTTGCATGACCTCCAAGACTGGTGGGAGTGAAAGGGAGAAAGAAACCAAGCCTCATAGGTGTTTGCTGCAGTAGGTAGCAGCTCATCAGGACAGTTAGCGCGTTAACTATCTTCAGACCAGAGACCTCGTTCGAATGCTTGCAACAGAGTGGGACTCTGCAGAAGAAACCCAAATAGCCAGGTGGTTATGTTCAATGAGTGAAGAGATAAAAATCTACCACACAAGAATGGGTACAGACAGGATTCCACATCAGACAGACAGGATTCCACATCACATCAGACAGACAGGATTCCACATCAGACAGACAGGATTCCACATCAGACAGACAGGATTCCACATCAGACAGACAGGATTCCACCTCAGACAGATGGGATTCCACAGTTTCCGTCAACCCAATTTCACTCACAATGCTTCGGTTGACTCCAGGCCAAGGTAAAAGAACACTTGCTCGTTGTGCCATATGGCTGCAAAGCAAGCTCAATTACTCAGCAATGCCTACACCCATATAAAAAAAATCATTAAAAAAAGATGAATATAAAAACTATTTTGAAAAATATAAAAACAAAATAGTAGAAAGGAAGAAGGGCCAAAAACAAACAAGAAATAAAAACTCACTTAATGTTTCCATTTTTTCCAATTGTGCTTTGGTTTTTAATTTCCGATACTTTGACAAAACCTTTCTCGTCCACATTCAGATTCATCCCTAGACCAAGGATCCCTTTCAATACTTCCACCTGAAAAGGTTTATCTTCGGATCTAGTTGTGTTCTTATTTTTCTTCTCCCGACTGAAAGCATTCGAGAAGAGTCTCTTCGTGAAAGGAAACTTTTCTTGATTGTTCACAGAAGAGGAATTACTAGAAGGCAGTATTCGTTCGTTAACATTCTTCAATAAACTAGTATCAATAGCATATCTATTGAAGGATTTTAGATGATTGTCTTCAAAGGATTTAGTCATATTGTTAGACATCATGCTGCTGGACATGTTTCTTGGTAAAGATTTTGTATCCCTTGGCTTTAGGTGTGTTTGAGAAAATGTTGTGTTTTTCAATGGCTTTGTAAATTGATCAGTCTCTTGGTCAACATTATTGCACATATCGAATGATGATTCTGACGTTTTGCAAGAATCTGCAGATTCAAAGAAATCTGAATGGTTACTCTTTTGAAACTTGTCGCCATCCTCGTCAGTCTTTACATCATGGTATACTGTAGATGAGTCGTCTTCGGATTTTAAATCGTCAGACATATTGGAGTTCGGCGATACGGTATCTCTTTTGGGAGAAAACTTTAACATGTTAAGGGAGCTGTTTTTCTGAAGTCTTGGAGAATCGGGACGTCCAGAATCTGGGGACATCACCAAGTTTTCTTCAACACCGTCATTCCGGGAATGTGTTAATGACAATTGCACATTAATATCTCCATCTTCATCAGGTACTTGCGCTCCAAAGGAGCTTGGAAGGCTACCGTCGGTGGAGAAAGGTGATTCTAAATCATCATCAAGCAGTTCATTGTAAGAAGTTAAATTTTTCTGGTTATTATTTGACTGAAAATTCAGAATATCACGTGACGTATTTCTAATCTCAATTTGTTGAGGATGGCTAACAGGGAATCCAGTCTTATTTGTACTGAAGTTGTTGAGATTGTGTTCCAATCTGTAGTTGTCTTGCTGGTCTAGAAAAGGGTCATTGAAGATATCACTGAAATCAGATTTGCTCTCGCCAGCAGCTTCGCGAGGGGCAACGATGGTGCTTTGAAACGTAAGGTCAGCTTTGTCGGAAGGTGGGCTATCAAAACCTAAAGAGATCAGATCCTCGTTAGAGTAACACGGATAGACACTGTTGAGGTTGTTATTCAATTCGTTTGAAATTGATAAATCGTCGGAACCATTTAATGAAAATTCTTCCCTAGAGTTTCTGTACTCTGACATATTTATGTGACCTGCAGAGTTATTTGGTACGCTGCTGCGTTCACCGACAGCAATCTGTTGAACACAAGTATCTTCAACAACACCTGTGAGATTCTGGTTTTCTAAGCCCTCTGAGTATACTGCAGCTAAGTCTTGCGTCTCACTGGACAGATTTGGGGCCTCAATGGGATCTAAATAGAAGGCTTCCGTAGAGGACTTCTCTATTGGTGTTTCACTGGTAATACTTGGCTCGGTGTAGCTTTTACTTGCTGATTCTTCCAACAAAACAATGTCTGTTGATGCTGTGTTCAATAAATCTAATGATGGCTCAGAATCCTCTGTACTCAGGTCTTTGAAATTTAACAACAAATCCTCGTTTTCATCAAATTCCTTTGGTTTGTCTTCGACGTTTCTGTTTACCAGTTCTATCTCAGGGTTCCATGTGTTGTTGTTGTTGTTGTTGTTCACCTCTGTCTCTTGGTTAATGCTTGCTTCTGCTTCAATGTTTTCATCTGCTGTGATAGCATCCTTGTGCAAAATTTCGAAAGTCAAGGACGGACCTTCAGAGTTGATAATATTCAAACACTGGTTAAATGGAATCTTGTAGAGTGAATTACCATTACAGGAAACCAAACAATCTCCTTGGTTCAACAACTTTGACTTTGAACAAAGTCCTTCAGGGTCTAAGCTTTTGATCTGTAAATAAAAAAAAAAACAAAGATATAAAATCAGAGACATTATTATTATTAATTGTTAGAAATCATCATCATCATCATTACTATTATACTTTGCCTTTCAGCTTTTCAGGGTAGATAAATAAAGTACCAGTCAAGTACTGGGGCTGTTGGCCTTGTGCCTATCATCATCGCTTTTTACGTCCGTTTTTCCATGCTAGCATGGGTTGGACGGAGAGAGTTATTGAGGCAGAATTTT
>JAOPJM010001221.1:355510-365982 GCA_027124095.1 Muusoctopus leioderma | reverse complement strand
ACACACACACACATACATACATACATACATACATACATACATACATACATACATACATACATACATACATACATAAGTGTGCGTGTGTGTCTGTGTGTGTTTTCAGTCACGCATACTGAACTGCCCGTGGACAAATTGTTGATTTTGTGAAAGAAATGGATGGAATAGAATTATTATAACTCAGATAAACCAAAAAGCATAATTGATTGAATATTTCTACAGAGTAAGGTTTCTTTAATTAGATCCAGGGGTATTTTTATATATAAATGTATATTTAACTGATAATTAAACACCTGCAACGCCATATTAAAAGAAGTTATAATATGGTTTCTGACAAATTTCGTATTATATATATCGTGTTAATTAAGGCAATTTTAATGTAAGCAATGCAAGCAATGCGTTATAAAATTCGAAAGTATATCCCTCAAAATATTGAATAACTAAAATTTTGAGTGTTGTCATGTTTTGAACAATTAATAAGTTGAATAGAAAATGATGAATAATTAGATAATAATTTGTGCTGCAAAATTCAATATGATAATGAAAATACATTTAACAATGTTTGATTGAAGGGCAATCAGTCATTTTGTTAATAAGATTCAGTCGCCAAAGGACGATGGTCTGCAGAATTGGGAGAGCTCCGGATTTCTACGGTTCATAAAATAAGTACCCGCCAAATATTGCGGTCGATTTAATCTACTGTGACATCCTCCCAATGCCTTTTGCCAGAAATCAAGAAGTTTCAGTTAATACTTATCAAGAATACGGAATGTGTGTGATTCCGAGAGAAGACAGAGGTCGATCTTCACTACTGAGATAACAGCTTAATGATCTTTCACTGGAGACTTTTATTTACATCATAAACCCCTATGGACTTCACTACATCATAGGCGAGCTGTTGTAAGCCTGAACATCTCATTTCTCCGTCTATCATTAACATCACAGGGGTGAGATAACCGAAAATATAAGGTATGTTTTGAAAGTGTAAGGTATATTTTGAAATTTTACAAACTTCACCTGATTGCAGAAAATTGTCTTCAGATTTTTAAATTAAAACTCAATAAGGTTGATTATCTATTGAATTATAATCCTGATTCCGATATGGTTAACAATTGACATTATTGCTCTGAAATTCAAGGATTTTTACCTACCCCAAATAAACAAATACTTGGATACTCACAAATTAGGTTTTGACTATGTTTTAATGTAAAGGCCGAGGTAGTATCTTTTTACAGAGTACTCTGCAACATATGTCCCAGGATACGAATTTATATCTCCTATGCCGAGAAGCCAACACTTTATCCATTTGGTTAGTTTGACTCTTCTTGTATTCACCTAACGTTATATGTATAAAGATAACAATGTAATACAAAAATATGACTAGAGTTCGTAAAAGCCGACAACACCCCCTACTACACACACATTGAAAAGTGAGACGGAAAAGATGTGTTTGGCTACCTGTGGAAATTGGACTGTTATTATGAAAATTATAAGATTTAATATATAACCATAAAGTACATAATTTCTTTTTTCTGAAGCGTTTGTTTCAGGAGATGGCATAAAGTTCACATAAGTAGCACTGAAGCTGCCGTCTTAGAATAGAACGTCTTCGAAAACTATATTCATTGTTATTCACTTATCACCTCTTCGACCTTGAAAGTTGTCAGCTTTTAATCTAATCTTTACGTCAAGAAGTGCACGCACTCTAGAAGGAGTTATAATTTTACACGGTTCTAATTATTGAAAATGTGTTGAAAGAATAATTTATATGGCAAACACTTTAAGCTCAATCTTAATTGTAACGAAATCGAAGACATAGTCTATCTATAATTATTATTCTGCTGAAGTATGACTGCGTTGGTAACACTTCAATAAATCTTAATACGATTAATACCTTATTTTCATATCAGTGAAAAGTGTATGTGTCTGAAATTGAACCCACAGCCCCAGTGAACGAAGTACTGTAGCTGACCCACAGAGGTGTGGATTCTAAAATAATATATCACTAATATATATATATATTCATATCTCAATACTTTAACAACGATTCAATGTTTACATATATATATATAAATATATATATATATATTTAACGATTCAATGTTTACACACACACACACACATACATACATACATACATACATACATACATATATATATATATATACTACTCAATTTTCTTACGAACAATATAGATATAGCTATTGTAACAATAATAGATTATATCTACGATTTCTGTCTATAGTAAATATAGCGTTTGTTTAAAGCGTTACATACGTAGACCATAGCAGAATAATATTATAGATAACTACTCGGATAGCTGTTGTTGTTCTTAATGATGACTATACAGTCTGCCCTAGGTCATAACTGATCCACCCGTACCATTCTGTCTGTATTTACAGGCACGTTGCATCTAAGATAAAGGGTAGTGTGTAGATATGAGGGATATTTAGCTACTATTTTTAGCATCGAGTGACAACGTAGACATTCCTCGTTGGTTCATTCCCAGATACGTGTCATAAAATTATCCTCCTCGAAACGTTTCGTTTTTCTGTTTATTTATCTCAATATACTTCTATTACTGTTATTTCAGTAGTCTTGTTTTTATCGAGTGCTTTTACTACTTAGCCGAGCGTTGCTCTGTGCCCTTTAGCTAGGTGCAATAACTATTTTGTTTTCAATGAAAGTACTCTACGTAATACGTGTTCAGAACCTAGTAATACTATTTTCTGTAAGTTGTCCATACATCCTGAGATTTTTTGTTTATGTATTTGTCTGCATTTTGTTTTTATCATTCCAACGTACCTGTTATTATAAGAATTGTTTCTGTTTTCTGTTTTCTGTTTTCTGTGTCTGTTTTCAGTCCCTACGGATCTTTATCATTTTCATAGTTTCTCATTTTCTTTTAGAGATACATTATCGTATGTTAGGTGTCATACAGAAGGCACCTCATTTCCCGATCGTACATGTCAACAATATACCTTGATCTCCCTGTTTATGCGAATTGGCATATCCAAGAGAATGATCACTTTCTCACTCTCTGAGATATTTCCTGGTGTATGTTTATATCATCTCTTTTCTGTCTGTATTTCATAACTCTCTCATGTATCTATATATATTCTCTTTTGGTTAAGACTGGGCAGCCAGAGAAAATGTGAGTGGTTATTCGTTCACAACCTCCACATAATCTGTGGTTATAATTTATATTCTGCTTGATTATATGCCTTTAGCAGTTTATGATGTAAAGGCTTTTTTCAGTGTCACAATTAAAATTCCTTCGGTTTCATCTTTGGGTCATGCACTTCTTAGCCAGTTCTAAGATTGTTCTTTATCAACCTTTACCTTGCTTAGGGTTATTAGGTATGGCCATGTAGGGACTTTTCTTGCCATTGTAACATTCTGTAGTCTCATCCTCAGCTTAGTTTTAAACAATTTCTGTTGTTTTTACATTCTCCCCACAACTCTCTATTTACTCAGCCTCTGTTTTATATTTTCTGGCTATTTTGAAGACAGCTATTTGTATTAGTTTCCTTTTGTGCTTCAGTAAATATTTTTTTTGTCCTACATTTGATATTTTAAATAATTTTCTAGTTACAGAAGAGGCCTGCCTATTTCCCTGTATTCTTAGTAAATTTGTTTGATTATCGGATTTTTTGGTGGTGAATTCTAAATGTAGTCATTATTATTCTTGTTTCCCTATCTAGTCTTAATTTACTTAGCACCCAGTTGAGAATATTGTAACATTAACTTGTCACTGGGACAGTTAAAGTATTGATTTCTATAATCGTATTCATTTTTGCATTCAGCTATGTTTTAAGTATTAATCTAACGTGTCTGAAATATTCATTCCTAATCTTTTCTTTCATTTGTGTGTTGTACTCTGTTTAGTGGATTACTTCCTTAGTATTTGTAGTTATGTGTTTGTTGTTATTGTTATTATTATTGTCATTTTTTAACAATTTCATACAAGATTTTACTGCACCACCAGGTGCAACTCCGTCTTACCGAGTTGTATGTAGCATAATCTTTTGTGAGTATAGGATGGTGTTTGTTTGCTACATCTGTTTCACTTTAATATGCAGTTTGTTGTTTCGAGTATTACTTTAGTGATTCGTCTATTTGCTTTATAGAATATATGCTGTGTGAGTTGTATTATAGTGTCGGGTGTCGATTAAGTTAGTGCATTCGGGTACTCCAGTGGGTATCTATCAGACCGTTGGAAATGTCTGAGCAGATTTAAGAAACTTTTACACTGCTCCTTCTTAAATGCAAATCTTACTTGACTGCGACATGCGTCTAAAACGCCATTCCAGTCATCCACTAATATTAATGCACCCAAACTGTACCCGATTGTATCCAAGAAGGTCACCAGGTGCCGAGTGCATATGGGTACCACTTCCACTATTATTCACGTCTAAGATCACCAACCTACCGTTTGGGTCCCGAAAGATTGTCCTTACCTGAAAAGTACGCCTTTCCTAACCACACAGCCAGCCCACACGACCCAGATCGACCGAAAGAGGCGTACATCGCATTGTCGACCAGGACAAGTAAGAGTGAATGAGTATCTGAAAACCTACACTCGCTGAGAGCTACCACTTCCGAATCAACTGACCTGAGTTCGGTGAATAGATGGCCCTGCCTCCAAACACATCCATGTCGCGGACATTCAAACATCCACACTTCAATCCTTCTATTCCTGCTTCTTCACTTCGGCTCCCAAAGGCAGTCGTAAGATATCAGGACCTCAGCTCAGTAATGAATTCTCCCATATCTTCTGGAAAATGAGTCTTCATACTTTGGTAGACTGGTGATGCCATTTTCACCAACGGTCTATCCTTTTGGAATGTGTAGAGGCATCATTTACTTTCGTACCCCAACCGCATAGTATATTTTTACTGTTTTTCTCTTTTTTAGAAGCTTTGTCAACTTCACCTTCACCTTATGGACAACTGTAAAATTGAAGAGATGCGAGCAGGCATCAGTCTTTCTGTGTGGAGTTTGGACCTTCTTGGCCTTTAACCTTGATCAGCCTTTTTTGGTTACTTTCTTTCCCTCTAATTGGGTTCCATCTACTATCCTCAGGATTGATGTCCGCACCATCGTCACAAGAAAATGGGTGGTCGGAAGGGTCACCTGGTGTCTCGGGCTAACAGTGTTTCGGGAGGGGGACCTTCCCACTAATACTAGGAGGCCCACCACTATGACCACTGATGGTGACGATGAGGAGCGGATGACGACTTCATTTTATTTTTCGGCTATCCCCGAAGCAGGTGAAGCCTTGCACGGCAACTTTGAGGTTTGAACCTCAGATACCTGTAGTTGTTGTTGTTGTTGTTGTTGTTACTTCTGTTGTTACCTGCTATTTAATTTTTTTGTTCTCTTTGTTTTTCACCTGGGCACAAAACCTTGGGGTGGTTTCTGAAACAACACACTTGGGTTTTCTGCCCTGCATCACCAGCATGGCCGTTTTTTAACAGTCATCCATTCGCTAGATATACCACCAAGATGGCCTTATGAACTTCCTGCATCATTCAAATTTGGAGGACCATACCGACTCTCTCTTATTATTTTTAGTAATTCACTCATGCATGTACCACGTTCCCATACTGTTTCACGAAAGCCACGATTAGTCATGGATCGATATCTTCACCCATCTTCCTGGCCATGACTCGTGTTTCGTCACTCCATATTCTGGGGGACGAACCTATGTGTCGGCGCAAACTTTGTGGCCGTTTATGCCCCAATATGGGCTGGACCTGCGTGTTTCTTCAGAGGTCTAGAGACAGACATTCTTAAGAACAACTCGCTCATTAGTGTTAGTGGTTAACTGGAATGGAAAGTTAGACGAACGCAGTAATTGTGTTGGAGTAGCTGGTTGAAGAGATGGGGTGCAAAAGCCTCGCAAACCTACTCAGGAAGTTCCAGCTGTCTGAAGGGTATCACCTGTATTTCACAAATGCATCTATGTGAACTCGGATAAGCCGCAGAGGGTCCAGTTCATACTTAAAGGTTTCGTTATATTAACTGACAAGGACAGTGTAAGTTGTCCATAACTTCGGAAAGATGGGTTACACAGACCACAAATTCATGATCAGTATAATCAACTTAAACAAGACCAATAGATAGGGTCCCGGATACTGGAAACTGGACTTGTTTTCCTGTTTGGAAAGATTCCAGGGACCGGATTAGCGAATTAGTTAAGCCGGAATTGACCACATGTTATTAATAATATCAATAAACGTTGATCAAAATCTGTTAGTTTTAGTAAAGATGTATCAATCTTCTTAGTCTCTTCTCAAGGAACGACGGACTGGAGACAATAGGCTTCGATGAATACCTTGACGGTCTGCCGTGACATTCGTTGGAAGACACAAAGTTCTGTGAAAAACCGATTTCAGAAAATGAATTGACTGACGTTATTTTCGGCTGTGCGAGGGGAGAATTGCGGGGACTGGATATTCTTCCCTACAAACTGTATTGTAACATGCTACTGTCTTGGTAGATGTCTATCACAACTAGCAGAAGACTGGAAGTATCCCAGTTCAGTGAGCCGAAGAATCGTGACGCTGTTGAAGGAGGACCCGAACAAATGGGACATAATAGATAGATCAGTCTAAAGCAGAGAGGGGGAAACTTTTTATGCTGGAAGGCCACATTAAGTTCGCTGTAATCTAATAAGGCTACATTCAAGAAACTTCAATTAGATATACTTCAAAATGTACATTATTTTGTAAAAATCTAACTACTAAGTACTAACTTCAAAAAATCAAAAAGAAATTATAATTCTTAAGTTAACTAACCGTTTAATGACTTTGTTGTGACTGGTTTTTGTTGGAAAGTTTTTGAATATTTGAACATGAAGGCCCGCTGTTTCAGCTCATCCTCTAGATTGGTATCCATCATTTGTGACCTTAAGATCGTCTTGATTTGGTAGAGGAATGTATATTCGCAGCAATAAGTGATTCAAAAGCAAGAAAGCACTTTGAGTGAATGTTGCCGAAGGCGTCGGTATTCTATTGCATTTTCCAATATTTCAATTGGGTCCTTCTTGGCGTCAAATAAAAACTTTAAAATGTCATCTTCTGAGAAATCAATCAATTCCAGCTGATGGAGACATCATCTAGGTGGGGTTAAAATGCTAATTTGAGTGTGATGTCATGACTCTCAAAGTCAGTGAACCTTTCATTGTATTCTCCAATTAATAAGTTTATAACACATGTGTATTCTTCAAATGATTCGCATGAATTCTCCTGCTCATCAATGAACTTTGCTAACTGGGGAAAATGTTCATCCAAAACTTCCTTTTGAAGAAGAAGAAGACTTTTTAAAAACGATAGTTTTTTCCAAATGCTTGGATGTTTTGATACATATCATATATAGACTTAGATTTACCTTGCAAAGAAATATTCAAGTCATTTTGCTTTGACATGATATCACACAGGAATGCAGCATTTATAGAGAAATGTTCTTTCAATAACTCACATCGCTGATTCTGTTCTTCCTAAAATTTAATTATCTGTTCTTGCAAAGATAATTTTTTTGCTAACACCTGTCCCTGTGATAGACAACACCCTTTATAATGATATGGCAAATCCACACTGAATACCTTATCGTCCAACTTTAGCATGTTACGAAACTGATGATGCCTTGTTGCATTTGCACGAATATAGTTAACAATACTTATAACTTGTTACAAAGTGTCACTTAAAATAGTAGATTTAACTCAGAGATTTTGCTGATGTAAGATACAATGAAAAGAAATGAGAGCATCTGGATCTAATAATACATTTTTTTATCTCTGCAATAAACCCTTCACGTTTTCCTGTCACGGAAGGTGCACCGTCTGTACATGTACTCACTAAATTAATCAAATTTAGTCCAACTTCCCGACATTTATCTTGAAAGTTGTTGAAGATATCTATTCCTCGTGTTTTACATGTAAAGGTGCCCAAAGCGAGTAACTCTTCGTAGCCAAGAAAATCTTCTGTTCTGGCCCAAATGAGGTATAAAACCTGCGCCGAGTCAGTAGTATTAGTTGATTCATCCAAAGCGATGGAATAATATATATTTTCCTTTTGGGGTATTGAGTGAAGTTGTTCTGTTACGTTGAGGATTAATTCATGCTGCCAATCAGTTATGGTTCCCATTGAAAGAGGCAGTTGTTTGTCCTTTTAAACCTGATCGGGGTCTAAAGCATCCTACAACTTCGACTATGCATTCTTTTACGAACTCTACATCACTGAATGGCTTCCCTTTTCTCCCGAGTATATAAGCTACTTTATAAGTTGCTTCAGTTGCATTATTTCCGGGTCTTACAGCTACTTGAAATAACTGTCTTTGCTTTTGCTTTTCGTCTTTTAATTTCACACCTCTCCCTCTAATTTGAAATATTTGTGTTCCTTATGAGTGGCAGAATGCTGATGAGCATTGAATTTCTTCAATGTTGATATTGCAGTATCACAAATCAAGCAAACCATCTTATCTTTAGTAGACGCAAGATAATATTGCAGTTCCCAACCCTCATTAAAAACTCTGTTTTCTTCCTTCGGCGTTTTCTTGGTCGTCTTCTTTCGCCTGATGAACTGTTAAGCAGACAGAATAAAAAGAAATACTATCAAACAAATACGTGGATATGGTCAGACTGTGTAACTATTCTAAAATTCCACTTCTAACGGAAAGACACGTGCACCGTTCTCAAAGGTTCATAGTAGACTGGAGTCACCCACGGACTCTCCCTGATTCCCCCCCCCCTTCACCGACCAGCCTCGGGCGGTAGTGGTGCCAGTCAGGTGTGGAAGTTAACATACATTCTAGAGTCGTATTAGAAAGAAATCATGACCGTAGCAGGTGTCAGAATAGCCCTTATTACTTACTAATGTTTTAATTGTGGCCGTCAGTCGGGGAGCATTATTTCATTGAATCTTCTTTTACTCTTTGGTATTTTAAATACGTTCATTTTAAGACTAAAATAAAAATAATAAAAGATAAACAAAAACATATTACTAAAAATAAAAGGATCTGTTCTGCAAAATTTGGATTCATTCAAAAGGCCGCATGTAATGGTCTAGAAGGCCGCATGCGGCCTTAAGGCTGCAGGTTCCTTCAAGAGCAAGGCTCGCTACATTATACAGCTCATTTGTTCCATGGTCAAACTAAATTACCATCTATCGGAAGCGTTTCGAATCACACGCTCGGTCTAGCAAGGATGCCTCTTCTCATCTCTTCTGTATGTTTTGACGCTTGATCGATTGCTGCAGAGGTTGGAGGTGTTGAAAGACATCCCACTCGAACTGGAACACAGGAGGGCCGTGTCTGCATACGTAGACGACGGAACCGTCATAGTGTTGGACAAATCGGAAATACACTGGAGGCGTACCAGGTAGCTGGAACACGCATTAACTAGGACAATTCGGTGGGCTCGTAACTCGACGCCTGGAGTGGTAAGTTCATGCGGGTCAGAGGCTTTTGCCACTGGGTTGAGATTCTAGTTAAAGTACTCGAGTTCTGGTTCAGTCCAGATCTCCGGTCAGATAAAAACTGATCAGAAGTTGCAAACAGGGTGACCAGTCTCATGAGAGGAAGCAGTCCCTGAAAGCTCGGGTGGAGGTAGCTAATGTTTACATCACTTCGGTGTCGTGCCATGTCTCAGGAAATATCTGACTGGATAGAAACGTGTGCCCTTCCGTTTTTTGTAGAAGGAACATGTTCTTCCGGTCCCTAGGTCCTGCCAAAGCCCATTCGAGTGGCGTCTCGGAATGATGATGAGTAGGTACCATCAATAAATCAAAAGAAAAGGCGTGTAAAATACACGAAGAAGACCCCCTCCCTCCACAGGATGACATGGTTCACAGTCCTGCGAATAAGAAACGTGGCCCTAAGATCAACGCCGAGCATTCTAAATTGTAAAAATGATGAAGATGTGCTGTATGAGGAGGAGGAAATAGGGCCGAATTTTAAGAGATGTTCAAATGACGGGATGTTGTTGAAGATCGCACCTAAGGTCTATCACACCATAAAACTGATATTTCCAGACGGCATCGAATGCTCACTGACGTCTTTGGGTGCACCAGATTCCAACCCGACAATGTGGGTGGGTTACCCCATTTGTTTTTATTGTTTCCTTAAATTGAATTTTGTTTTTTAATTATATCTGTGTTTTTATATAATGATCTATTTATTTTCTGTAATTATTTCGTGTAACTTTAAAACTTTTAACATATCTTAATATATCGTGTAATGTCTCTATCCCACCCCCACATATTTTTAACACATTTCTATACGTATTATTGTATGTAAGAATCGGTCCTGGTAGTAATATTAAAGAAAGAATCATCATTATTATTATTATTATTATTATTTATGTTTTCGTATTGCTTTGTTTTATACGAGCTGTATTATTATTATTAGAGGTCAACTTTGCCTTTCATCCTTCCGGGGTCGATAAAATAAAGTACCAGTCAAGTACTGGG
>JAOPJM010001221.1:155537-171132 GCA_027124095.1 Muusoctopus leioderma | reverse complement strand
AAATTCTGCCTCAAAAATTTCTCTCACCGTCCAACCCATGCTAGCATGGAAAAACGGACGTAAAAAGCGATGATGATATATATATGCATGTATATATGTGTGAATGTGTGTGTGCTTATTGTTTGACACCATTTATTTGCTGAAATTGGCTGGTGATGCTTGTTTACATCTCCATAAGACAAAATGCCAGGCTGTTCGATAATTCGGTGGTGTGATTCCCACACTTAAATGATTGATGACAGGGAGGGCATCCGACTGTAAAATGCTGCCTCAAAAAAAATCTCCATCCAACCCATGCTAGCATGGAAACATGGAATGATGATGATGATGATGATGACTGGATGAGGTTGGTAACCCAGCACAGAATTACATTTAGACCCAGTGTTGCTATTGCAACCATTTTGGTGTGCATGTGTGTTACATGTTAGTGTAGATTACGTAATGGAGAGAGTATTTATAGTATGGTATTGTATTATTCTGGCAAGAAATATCTACTACATTAACACAGCATGGACATTTTTTTAAATTCAGTACATAAACATGTGTTTATAGTTTCAAACAATGCAATCGAATAAAACTCAAGGAATATACCCCAAGTTCTCAGTAGCATGGCGTGGGTATGATGCCAAGAAGAATCAGTTTGCAGCTATTCTACAGCAACATTATATATTTTAAACATCTAAATATACTTCAGTATACTGAAATTTAAAATTTTCCTGATGTGTTGATGCATTAGTAATTTCTTAATGGTTGTCAAATAAACACCAATATGCAAATTAGCACACACTTATGTGGGCTAAATAGTATTTTCTATAAAGTGTTTCTTCTTGCATCATGGTGATTGAGTTCAGCAAATTTTGTCAACAACTTAGAAATTCATTCCATGGCAAACATGTTTTATACTAATATATTTCAGTACACTGAATATACAAAAAAAAAAAATTGTCCAAGTGTATGTTTTGTGACATATGTTTGTGTGTGTTTTTTGGAGGCAAGGGGAAGTGGTGAGCCAATGGCTTTCATGGGCCCTCTGAAACAAGTGAGACTGATGCTGTTAATGTTCCTTTTGAATAGTTGCAAGTTGACAACTGCAGGGAAAAAATAGGCAGGGATAGATTTCCAGAAGGTTGGTGTTTTGGGGAGAAAGGACCAGGTGAAGTGGTTAGTGTGTGGCCTGAGGGTGGTGGACACAATATGGGCGATGAGAGGAGGAGACGAGTGAGTTGCGAGTGCTTGAGTGGAGGTGAAATGAGATGGACCAGCCAGCGCTAAGGAGCAGAGGCCACTATAATAATGGTAGAAAATGCATAGAGGAGACAGCATGTCTATGGGCCAGAGGTTGGAGTGTGCTGTTGAGTGACTCCATGTTAATCAGTCGGGTAGTCTTTTTTTTTGGATGCAGTATAGGATGTGTGTGTGTGTGTAGCAGTAGCACCGTCCCAGATATCGGTGCAGTACTTCATTGTGAGTCTCACCTGCACTTTGTAGAGAGTTAGTAGTTGTTAGGGCTGAAGTATTTTCTGGCCCTGAAGAGTAAGACCAAGTCTATATGATGCAGTCTTTGCTAAGTTGAGGCTGTGCATTCACCAGGAGAGATCCTCAGTGATGCTGAGGCCTAACATTTATAGAGGCTTTGAGAGTTCTAGTTGTATAGTGGTCCTGTTGGGGTGGGGGTACAATATTGTTTTCTTGATATATGTGTAGTGATGGTATCTTTGTACTGTCGATGACAATGGGGTGAAGGGGAAGAGCCACACACACATACACAGACAGAAAGGCTCTTGTGCTTATTAACTTCTTACACAAATCCCATATATATGTAGAATAAAACATAAGTAAATATACATACATACATGCATTCACTTACACACACATGGACAGAAAGGCCCATATAAGCATATACAGATTCACATCTGACAAATCCCATATTTATGTAGAATAAAAGATATAGATATACATACATGCATACATAGATACAAATAGATGCATTCACAAACAGATATCAAGACCTACACGTGTGCCTATGTGCACATATTCAGATATCCATATACACATACTTTTACATACGCGAGAGCAAACATAGATACATACATACAAACAGGCAAAACACAGGTGCACACACTCACAGACATCTATATATATATATATATATATATACACACACACACACATATATATATATATACAACATCATCGTTTTTACATCCATTTTTTCCATGCTAGCATGGGTTGGACGGAGATTTCTTGAGGGAACATTTTACAGTTGGATGCCCTTCCTGTCACCAACCATACTGATTTAGTATGGGAATCACAACACAATCACTGAACGGCCGGGCATCTGGTTATTGGAGACATAAACAAATGTCACTGGTCGGCTTCAGCGATAAACAGCGTCAAGCGATGACACACATGCACACACACACACACATATATACTTAGCGAAATTTGAACTTACAGTGCAGTGAGTTGGAATGAATACTGCATGGCATTCTGCCCGACGCACTAACAACTCTGCCAGTTCAGTGCTTATTGAACTCAGAGCACAGCAAGTCAGAATATATATAGATATACACACATATACATATATGAACTACTTTTATCAAACGTAAAATGAAAACAACATACTTCATCATAGCTTCTGGCTTCAATGCCATGCTTCATAACCAGAGAAACTTCCCGATCAGCACCATGACCACCTAAAACAATTTAATTGCAAAAGATAAGCAAAAAAAAAAGTAAAAGGGGATAAAACATTTATATTTATGCCCATTAAGGTGCACATACATATATATATATAAGGATGTACATACAAAGAAAAATGTACAATTGTGTTTACTCATAATAGACGAGCTGCATACTTGCCTATCTTAATGCTACTAGAATTGTCAGCCTGGGCAGGGTGGAAAACTGTTCAGTTTGTAGCTGGAATGGATTCTATCGACTATTTTCGCCATTTTTCCTCTTTTTAAAGTAAATTGAAAGGATGCAAACAAATTTTGGATTTCTCCACTAGACATAGAAGACCTCTTGATCCAATGAAAAAGCATAGAAGTGTCAACTACATTCTTGCTTGTATATTTAATATTGTTCCTCCCTTGGGTTCCAGATAGTAATGTAGCATTTATTTTGTTTGTGTTCCAGAAGTAGTGGATATACTGTGTATCTGCTTAGGAAACTAATTTTTGTGAGTCTGATGAAATTTTTTTTTAACATCATCCTTAGATTGCTTTTACTTAATACACTAGTCTCTTTATAAGACCCTAATAATTTAACGAGCAGAATATTAAGTTGCAGTTACATTCAGATAATGGTTTACACTTATCCCTTGATGTATAATTAATTCCTTTTCTCTCAATCAGGTTAGTGACATTGGTCATACACTTATAGCTAACTTGTTATTTTTACTACCTTTGACCAATGACAAGGAAGTATGGAGCTTTTATGTGTTTTCTGAAAATTCAAATTCTATAATATACACTTGATGTTTCACAAAATGGGAAACTAAATTGCAACAGAGTAAAACTTGAAAGAAACAAAAAATATAGACATATTTCCATAGTAATTCATATTGCACTGAATTACAACTTTCTGGACCCTTTTCTAGATAATATAAAGATACATTAAAAACCTTAAATTTATAAACTACATTGGAGGTGGGTGTTTCAAAAGCATTGTAGCCAGAGCAGGAACAAGTTCAGAGAGCTATAACCCCTGCTGGTAACAAAAGGTTTCCTTCTCAGAGTAAAGGGTATATTTTATGATGCTGGTGTACAAAATAAGATGCTGCATGGTCGTGAGATGTGGGCCTTGAGTGCAGAAGATTTGCAATTGCTAGAAATAAATAAAGAGAGCATGCTCTACTATATGTGTATGAATGATGAGAGAAAAGCTGAATGAGCAAAGAGAAAAGCTGGATATATAAGAGGATTCAGATGTAGTGTGCAGGAGAGAAGACTGCACTGGTATGAGTATGTGATGCATATAGAGGATGTCAGTTGTATAAAGTGCTGAGCTCTTGAAATGGACAGAACCTATGGAAGGGAGATACCTAGGAAGCCATGGGACTAAGTGGTGAAGACTGATCTGAAGAAGCTGAACTTCACGAAGGACATGACAAAGAATCGTGACGAGTGGTGATGCAGTGCTAGAGAAGACCTGCTCATCCATGCAAGCATGGCAAAATGGTCATTAAAATGGTGGTGAATGTGTAATATATTTACATTGGGTCTCTTGCCCATTATATTCCTGTTAAGTCTCAATCTGCCCTTTTCGTTACCCTCATATATCCTTCACCCTCTCTATTCAATCCCATCCATCCTCACCCTTTATTCTTTTACCTTTCTTCCATCACGACACCTGTGTAACAAGGGATGGCATCGGATCTGTTTATATTCATTACCCCACTACCATCACCCTTCTTTACTGCTAGTCATCACACTCTTCCCCAAGTCACTCTCCATTGACACTCACTCTCACCATCTTACATCTTTATTGCTATCCCTGCTGTTTCTATTCAATCTCTTTACCAACAACCAACAAGTAGCTATCACTGTCTCTCTTCCAATATCCCACCTACCACTCCTATCACTGTTTCTCCCATTACACTCAAACTCTCTTCTTTTGCCTTGAATGAACAGAGACAACGTAGAGTAGAGAGGACTCTAGTCTTGCATGGGACAAGGCAACCTCTAGTGCTGGTGCCATGATAAAATGCACCCAGTACACTGTAAAATGTTTGGCTTTAGAAAGGGCAGCCAGCTGCAAAAACTATGCCAAAATGAGGCCATCTAGCTGCAGAAACTATGCCAAAATGGAACATACAAGTGAGATGTGGTCCTCCAACCCATCTAGGAGGGAGGTAACTCCAAATATAAACTGACTTGACGACCCATCCATCAGCATGGAAAGCACATGTAAAATGATGACATTGGATATGTATAACTTGACCAACTTTACATTTTTTAAACTAAATTTATATGGTCATGTGCTCTTTAACAATGAACTAGCATATTTTTCTTCCAAATAATTTAATTAATTTGTTTAAAGTAAAAGCATCAAAATGAAATTACAACTATGATGTAAAACAGACAAACAAGTATTTTCTTATTTTGTCTATTGGTCATGACAGTATATCTATCTAAATATCTTTCTCCCTCCCTCCATATCAGTATATGATCTGTTTTCACCTCCCTCTTGCCTTCTTTCTCAGTAGTTCCCACCAACTGCTCTTCACACGTCTTTCTCATTTTCTAAACATACACACACATGATTTCTAAGATATTAACAGCAAGTACCTGGCATTGCTCAGGCTCATAAATAACAAACAAATAACACCAGTGATTATAAATTATTTCAGTCTCTCTTCACCTTTAGAAATCAAACTTTCCTCAAATCTGAGTTTCCTTATAGTTGCAGAAAGATGTATACTGCCTAGGGCTATATTTCAGAAAAAACAACATACTAAAGTTTTGATTTAATGCCTCTCACCAGAGAATATTTTCAATTGATTTTATGCTAGGGTTTAATAAGTGCAGGTTTTCCTATGGTTGAAGAGTCCTCAAATAGTAGACTTTGAGAGAAACAGTGCATGTCAATGTTCAAACCAACTACTTTAAGAAACTGGCCTTGAAGTTTCTTCATAGATGTGCGAAAATAAACTTTTACAGGAAATGCTAGGAGGCTTCTGAATTGAAAGAGAAGGTTTTGCTACACAATCATTTCCAGGGCTCTTGCTGCTTCTGTTCTCGCAGTTCCTATCCAAACAGTGGCCTATACCATATCACTAAATCTGAACAAACCAAGTAAAGAATTACGTGGATAAGAGGTGATCGAAAAACTTTTATACTATTTTTTAGTCTGAAGAGGGACAGCAGCAGCCCCCGATGACCCTTTTCAGGCAATAATTATATCAGATATAGTACTTGGAAATTTCCACTGTCCTTGTTGAGATGGAGTTGAGATTCGAAAGGTTCATTTATAAAACACCTAATCTAAATAGAAAGAAACATTAAAAATCTACAACTCTCTAAGTACTTACCTCCTATCATTTTATTGTCAAAGCAAATTTCAAATACATCATATTCTTCTGTTGTGAAAGCAAATTTTCCTTTCTTTGCATCTTGTTTAGAATATAATATATGTCCCTTTGAATCTGTAACCTTAAAAAGTAAAAAATAAATAAATGATAAGTATCATACTACATTTACAAGTAATCTGGAAAAACTTTAGAGCTGGATATTATCATAAATATACAATTACAATGCCAATAAATATGAAATTTTCATGATAAAACATGCAGCTCATTCCAAGATTGCAATATATTTTAATAATTATTTTAACATTATTACAGTAACAAGTTCTAAGTGACAACCATTCCACATTTATGTTTTGTCCTCTTTGTCAAAGCTGTCTATTGTGATTACTGTTCATGTTTAGAATAAAAGAATAGAGCAAAATCCTATTAAATATGAATAAAATAAAATATGATCTGTTGACTGAGACAAATTAGAGTTTTGAGAAGGTTTTCATCAGAAAATGACAAAAAAAAATAAAAAAAGTTTAAAAAAATCAGAAGTAACACAATTATTAATTTTCCTCTGAATAACTGACTTCCTTTCATGAGCCAAAAAATTATTAAATTTGCCATCTGACCTCATAAAAATCAACCTTTCCAAGAAACTTATTTCAAATGAACAGTTGGTTAAAATATTTAGTTTGAGAAACGTTTATAGTATGGTCAGGTTTGCAATCTGCTTTGACAGGTTATAAACCCGAAATATACAAAATGTTGTCAGTATATCTCTTACCAGCTATGAAAAAGTTTTTTTTTTTTTTCACCCAGCTTGTTTGATGATTTTTCGAGACATAGGATTCCAGTGTTACTCATTCATACTTTAAGCTGATTTTACTACTGGTCTCTAGTTCTGTCATGGACTTGTAATGATGCTTGGTACCTCCAACAGAACACCAAAGTATGGCAATAAATATGTGCAATTTACACTATCATTAAAATTCCATTTATTGCACAAAGCATTTACATTATTTTTCTTCAAACAAGAAATATGACATAATTAGACAGAAATGCAATCATATGGTTCTAATTATCGTAGTAGACATTTTGTTGTTGTTTCTGTGTGTAGGACAATTTCTTTAGAGAATCTCATCTATAACCAACTGGTATCATATTCAGGAGAGACAGCCATCTATTTAACACCATGAAATCAGAGTCAACCACTAGTTCTTATGAAGACTTTCAAGGTTTGGACACAGACACACTCACAACATATAAACATACATTTTTTTTCAAGTCAAAAATTTGAAAAGCATTCAGCCAATGAAGTGAAATTGGAAAAGTGAAACTACAGGAAATGTACAAGAAAAGTTTCAATGGTAACATTAAATGTGTTTATACACCATCTCTTTTCAACAGAAAATTATCCCTGGAAAGTATCTTAAGTATTAATTATGACAGAATTTGAAAATGTGGAAATACATGGAAGGAAAACGAGCACAAGTAAATAAACAAACTCCCAACAACATTTATTTATTTGGTTGGCACTGAACTTTCAAGATTCAACTACCTGGTACTGAAGACCAAAGTGGAAGACAATTTATATGATAGCCCCAGAACATTAAAAAGATAAGTTAGAAGGTTAATGATAGGGCAAAATAATTCTTACTTTTGAGGTATCTATGCTAACATAAAGTTTAATGAATTCAATATCTGCTATGAATTCTGTAATTCAGAATGCAAGATGAACAAACAAGTTTGAGACAGCTGACTTTATTTCATGATGCTACTGTTCACTATTACTGTACATCTATCCTAACTGTAGATATGGTTATCATCTGTCTACCTTCCAGATATATCCTGGAAAGATATACCAAACGATTTGTTGAGTTTAATATTTTTGATTAGATGACCGTAACCCTTTTGATACCAAACCGCCTGAGACCACCCATGATTATGATACAAAACTTTTTATTTTAAAAAGTGTTCATATTTAAATTAAAACTGTCCACCATGATTTTATGTAAGAAACCTTTAAAGCTATGTACCAAACACCAACTTATCAAGAAAGTTAGTTACTTTACTAAATCCCTTCAAATTCTTGATTATTTTCAAAATTAATTGAAAATCATAGGCAGTGTATTTCATTAGAAATATGATAACAAAAGGGTTAAAGGAACTTTTCAATATAAGTGAAGTGATTGGTTAGAACAGGGTCTCCAAACTACGGCCCACGAGCCGAATTATGTTCGTATTTAAGTTAAAACCTCCCATCATAGTTTCATGAAAGAACCTTTTGTTAAGTTATCTTCTAAACACCATCTTAATAATGGAAAAGTTAATAATTTAACTAAATCACTCCAAATTCTTGATTATTTTCAAAATTAATTAAAACACATACCGTGTATTTCATTAGAAATATCGTTACAAGAGCGTTAACCCTTTTGTCACCAGATTTTACTGTTGTTAGAAAGAAATAAGAGAGGTTAAAGGAATGGTCGTCAATATTTTCTCATTATAGTCGATTCAATTAGCCTAGTTAGCTCAGTCAGTAGCACACAAGACTCTTAATCTCGGGGTTGCAGGTTCAAAACCCAAGCAGGAAGGAAATTTTTCTTTTATGACAGGTGGATGGCAAAATCAGTAGAGCATTGGACAACATTCCTTGTGGCATTTGGTTATGGCCCTTTACGTTCTGAGTTCAAATCCCTCCAAGGTCCACTTCAATCTGTCTGGCTAGTCCAGTCGGTAGCACACAATGGTGCAGATCTCGGTGGTAGTAGCAAATATCGGCGTCATAGGTTTGAGCTCCTTTTGGACCAACATTTTTCTTTCTTTCTTCCTTTTGTCTTTTCTTTGTTGCTTTCTTTTTTTTCCCCTTTCTTTGTCACTTTCTTCCTTTCTTTCTTTCTTGCAGTGGACCTCGTGAGCAGAACTATTCAAGGAGTGAAGTTTTCTCAGTTGAACACACTTCAATATGACCACACTTGGCTCTGTATGTTGTGAGTAGTATTATAATGTGGCCATGTCATTGTTATTGATTATGCTGATGTCACTGTTGTTATTGCTGTTGTTGTCATTGTTGTTGTTGTTTCACTGTTGTTGTTGTCATTGTTGTTGTTGTTGTAGTCGTTGTTCAGTAGCTCAAATCATCTGATCCTAGTATCAACTGGTATTGTAGCTGCTGTGACCATCTTATCTTTATTGCGGGCAGTAAATTAAGCAATAACATGCTTAATGTGGCAAGCAAAAGCAAGAAACCTTTAATTAATCAAGACTCTACACCTACATTGAGAAGTAAACATTGAACCAATATTTAAATCTTCTACTGTCAGAGAAAATTTAATTTGAGACTTAACCCTTTTGAAACCAATCCGCCAGAAACCGCCCCAGATTTTATGATAGAAAACTGCCCTTTTTGAAAATGTTCATATTTATATTAAAACATTCTATCATAATTATACGTAAGAACATTTCTTAAAATATATTCCAAACACCATCTTGATAATGAAAAATGTTAGTTATTTTACTAAATCCCTCCAAATTCTTTATTATTTTCAAAATTAAATTAAACACATGAGCAGTGTGTTTCCTTAAAAATATGGTAACAAAATGGTTAACAGGCCTCTCATATGTTTATAGGTTTATTTATTTACATAAACATATTGTACATAAGTACATATATTCCCAGTCTGATACACACTGTGTTAGCGCCATTACCTAATTTATTCCAGCCATTTTGGTCTGTGCTAATCAGTAAATGTTTTCTTTACTGAAACTGAATGACTATAAGAAAGTATAGCTTTATCTAGCCTCGGTGATGATTGGGGTGCCTGCTGCTGATGAGGGACAAACAATCCTGAAACACCAGTGTCCGGTAGTCATTGAGGCTCCTGTGGTTTATCCACAGATAAAATCTCACCGTGAGAATAGGGGATTTGAGTCATACATATATATATATATATATATATATATGTGTGTGTGTGTGTATATTATATATATATTTATATATGGGCTCTGGTTGTGTGCAGCTTGTGAAAGATAGGATACAAATAAAAACCAGTGAAGCATCCTTCGAAGAACTTTACATCAAACATTACCAAGAAGTGGAGCCTTTTATATGACCCCAGAATTATATTTTTGGAGCAAGCAGTTTCAAGGAGTAAATACTACAAAGCACTTTGTCCATTGTTCCAGCACCATTTTGTCTGTCATTGCTCTACCGATTCTGCGAATCTTGTCTGAGGATTTAATCCGAGTTAATTATTTTTTTTAGGCCAACAGCATTTAAAATATATGAGAACCTGCTAAACAGGTAAATCTGTAGTGTGTCTACATGTTCTGTATATGTAAGTATATATATATATATGTGTGTGTGTGTGTATGTAATTATATATGTGTGTGTAAGTATATATTTTTATATATATCATCATCATCATAATATTATGTCTGTTTTTCCATGCTGGCATGGGTTGGATGGGGGATTTCGGCCCACGTCCATTCTGAATGGAGTCACCACTCTCTTAGACGGATCGGGGGAACCAGGCCTCACACGTATGTTTCGTTTGACTCGGTTTCTATGGCTGGATGCCCTTCCTATCACCAACCACTACAGAGTGTACTAGATGCATTTATCGTGGCACCAACACTAGAGAGGTTGTCATGTCCAAGACGTGACTATAGAGCCCTCTCGACCCTGTGTTGTCTCCGTTTTATGTTTAATGAAACATGTTTGATTAAACGAAACAGTACTTCTGTTGGGCTATGACCAAATATAAATTATACACAGTTTTCTTACTTTGAGTACCTTATTCTAAGTGGCCTTACCTTGATCAACTGAACAGGTAACCCCCAAAATTTACATATATATAATTTTTATTGGGTCATAAAACCAAGAAAAATACTCTTGTTTCGTTTATGAAAGACATCAGGGACTGACAAAACTTTGCTCAACTGAACAGGTAACCCAGAATTTACGTATATATATATATATGTGTGTGTGATTGTTCTGTTTACTTACGTAAACTAAAAGATATTTTGACTTTCAATCAGTTTGTGTTGCTTCTTACGAGCTTCTTGTTTGTTGTTTCGTTTGTAATATAATGTCCAGGTGTGTATCCCAGTTTTCAGAATAGGTACACCGTCTCCCTACATGTAGTAAGAGGTGACTGGCTAAAAGGGTTGGCATCAGGAAGGGCATCTGGCCACAAAAACACTGCCTCAAAACGTCCCGCCAACCCATGCCAGCATGGAAAACTGGACGTAAAAACAGTGGTATATATATATATATATATATATATATGTTTGTTGAGAATTACAAACTCGAGGAAAAAGTACTCAATACCAAAGTAGAGTATGATATATGATCTTATTACTGAAATTACTCTGTGTTGCTGAGTAATCTCAGTAATAAAATCATATACTTATATATATAATACAAATGACATGTATACGAGCCAAAGAATGAGCCTCCACCTGTTAGAAATAGCAGATAAACCTCCCTCAAACCACACCCTAATGTCTTTAGGATGGAAAGACATGTTTGACACAACGTGGCCCTAGATGCACTATACCTAAAAATAGGAGATGGTCACAGGTGAAGTGTCTTTCATGATAGGTCTACACTAACAGGGATGTCCAGGGACTAAACAACAACAATTACAAATGGTGTGTAACTGTTTCCTATTATGTATGAAAGCTTAAATTGTACTTTGGTAAGAACCTTCAATAACAGAAGACCATAACTGATGTTAGAATACTGAAACTAAGCTTTTGGTTTACCACCTGTCTGCAATAATGTCAAACCAATTGAATATGACAAACTCCAAAGAATTGGTACAATATAAATATGCCTTGCTTGTAAATGTTGTCAGCCACAACACGTTTGAGCAGAATAATTACTTTTTCACCTCCATTGTGAAAAATGACTCCAGTAAAAAGTTAAGATACATGCTACAAGATCAAATCATCATCATTGTTTTACATCTGCTTTCCATGTTGGTATGGGTTGGACGGGTGATTTCGGCTGGAGTCAGTTCTTATTCGGAGTCACCACTCTCTTAGACAGGTCTAGGGACCACGTCTCACTCGCACATTTCATTTGACACGGTTTCTACGGCTGGATGCTCTTCCTATCACCAACCACTTTACAGAGTGTACTGGGTGAGTTTTATCATGGCACCAACATTAGAGAGGTTGTCATGTCTGAAAACATAACTGAAGAGTCCTCTCTACCCTACGCTGTCTCTGTTTGATTGCCAACCACTTTACAGAGTGTACTCGGTGTATTTTATCATGGCACCAAAACTCGAGAGGATACTTGTCTCCTGCAAGGATAAGGCGTCCTCTCAACTCTACAGTCTCCATTCTTGAAGGCAAACGTGACCAAATAGGTTTTAAAGTTCTTTATCATATTAAGATTTGTAATTGATTGAATAAATAAAGTATGTATAGTAAGAGTGAACTACAAATTTAAAACTGATCTCTATTTATCATATAGACCATTCACATATACTGAAGAACCACAAGACAAGACTCAAAGACCAACTATTTCACACCAAAACTAAGTACTTAGTAAAAGTACTTTGATGTGTACTTTTGTGTCAGAAAAACTAGTTCTGTCATGTACCTTATTAAATAGTTGTACAAGAGATTCTACCACAGAATAGACAAATTGTTTAATGTTAACAACATTGTATTTCAACCTTATTGTTAGAGTTCCAGTCACTTACTTACTGGCTTTAGAAATGGATACATTCTGGTGATATGACAATCCTGCATGGTGTGAAAACCTTGACTCCTTGGTGCCACTCCTGAGAAACGTCAAAACATCGTTAGAATGGCACCAAAGTCTTCATATCTAACAATGCACACCTGACTACTACTGAAGACTGAGTGAACACTTTCTACCAATATGTCTCACAACAAGAACACCTTTACTGGTTCTTAGAAGAGTGTGTGTATGTGTGAGAGAGAGAGAGAGAGAGAGAGAGAGTTAAACTAATGAGAACCACTATTATGGGTGAACAGTTGCATGTATTTTAACTAACATAAGGGAAAGATCCTTTGTTATGACGACTGAAATATGATACTGCCATTACAGTCATCAGACATACAGCTCATATAACCTACACACATACATACACACACACAGGTGAGAGATGTAAGTGAATAGATTACTCTTATTACATGTGTGTTGTGTGGTTTGTGTGTATATATGAAGGAAACTAAAATATGAATTCCATACCAACGATTTCCCACCGTTACGTCTTTGGCATGTGACTAGTTTTCAGTAGGTGAATGAATAAACAGTACACACATACATACACACACACACACACACATACATAAGTACGTACATACACACACACACATACATATATAAATACATACAGCTTTTATCGTAGTGTTAACAGATAAAGCAAATGGGTCAAGTTAACGAAAGACAAGTATCAATTATTACCAAGAGAGAGGGGTTTATTAAACGTTCTAAAATATTTTATCTGAATTTGTTGTTGTTGTTATTATTATTATTATTATTGTCTTTTGTTTAAATATCCTTCTTGATAAATCTAATACAACTGTTTCATGAATGAATGCCCAACGTCAGCCTGACAACAGCTTTTGTTCTGGGGCACCTGAACGTTGCTTCCCTCCCCCACTTGCTAACACAATCAATACAAATATATATACGGTGGGTAGGTAGGTGTTGTTGAAGCCACATGGTCAAAGGTAACTGACCTGCTCCAATGACCGCAGAACTGAAAGATAAATTCCTGAAAATTCCATAAAATGGTAAACATATGTGTGGACGAATGGTTTGAGAGAAGGATTTGTGTTGTTGTTGTGTATAAATAATATAAACGGATGTGTGGTGTCTGTATATGTGTGTGTGTATTTAATGCACAGGTAGCAAGCAAAAAGTGAATGACATTATGAAATAATGGCTATAAAATATGTAACATTTTCTTGGAGATGTCAAATTGCAAGCTGGAGGTTTATTGGTGTCGATGAATGTGTAATGATGAAATGACATTAACAATGGCAATAATAACAATGATAATAATCTCGGTCTCTCACCTGACACATATTGGCAGTAGCAGCCGTGTTGACGTTAGTGGCACCGCTAGGTCCAGCGGTTCCAGCCCGGGCAACCGCTAATGAAGTGTGATTGTGATGGGCCGGAGATGAAGACCTTCTCTCCATCGGGGGTGCCGACGGCCCCACGGGAGGAGGAGGCGGCGGCTGGGGCGAACTAACAGCAGTAACCATGCTGCCAGTAATGGTACTATTATCCGTGGTCTGTTTGGCTACTGGTGTTGGAGGCAGTGGAGGTTGTTCAGACTGTTGTTGTTGTTGTTGTTGGTCGTGTTCGGTGTGATGAAGCAGCTGCCGATGTGTGGAAGGTAGGTCGGGGGGTTTACTTGATTTGAAGCCGGTACTCTGCGACAAACACGGAGCCGATAATGGCGAGGCAGCAGCGGCATTCACAATTCCGATATCACAACTGTCTTTCTTCTTCCGGTAACTGGAAGACCTTTCAAATTTCTGAGAGTCGTTGGCGCTATGAGACGGTGATGATGACTGCTGGCCCATGTTGCTTGATAGGAGGCTTTTTACACTCACACACAAAGAAGCTTGGCAGCAGCGAAATACAACCAAGTCACATTAGCACCAATAGGCGAAATAAAAAATCTCCTCAATAGTCTGTCGTACATCAGACAAGTAGGATTTGAATAAAGAATCCGATGAATTATATCCAGAAATTCACCATTTTTAAAGAATCCAACACAAGAAGTAAATTAGATACGCGAATAAAAAACACCATGTTCTTTTCATTGATGCAATTTACTGACTGGTAAATATATATATGTATATATATATATATATCATTGGATGTGTGTGTATGTGAGTGTGTGTGTATGTGAGTGTGTGTGTATGTCTATGTGTGCGTATATATATTTATATATAAAATATATAGGTATATAGATTGAATTGTGGAGGTGGAGGAAGGGGGCACTGAAGGCTGTAATTGAAAAGTATTGGTGGTAGATTTCCAGGAAAATACGATCCTACACACAATTTCAAAAAGAAGGAAAAACACAAAGAGAGAGAGAGGGGAGAGACAGATAGAAAGAGCGAGGGAAAGCGAGAGAGAGAGAGAGATAGATGAACTCTGATATTTGTAATGGAATAGCAATTGATTTTTCCGCCTCTAATTCGATATTAATCGGGATAAGGATGGTGAAATATTTCCTCCTAGAGCGACGTTTTCAGAAAGGATGAAAAAAAAAAAAAAAATTGTTGTTGACCAAATAAAAAACTCATTTCATTCCCTAGAACTGTCACCAAAAATGTCCCCCCCTTTTTTTTTCACCTATACAATTGTCTTTATTCATATAGACATACATAGAAGTATACAATATATATATATATATATAAATATATATATATATATATATGTACAGTCACACGCAGAGAGACACAAAACACTCGTTCGTTCTTGCTTCTTTCTTAAATCCAAACTAGCTTAAACTATGAGAGGGAAATGTGTAGGAGAAAAATATCCATACACATTCGCATCAG
>JAOPJM010001213.1:0-11771 GCA_027124095.1 Muusoctopus leioderma | reverse complement strand
CTTTTCTGTAATAGTTTAATTATTTGCATCATCAAAATTTTTAACGTGTCCCCCATCATTGTATAACGTCTTTCTCCTTCCCCCGTCTTTTCTTGTATATATTTTTATTTCACCACACGTATGTCTGTAATACCCCATCTTTACCACTCCATGTCTTTCGTACACTGTATTTTATGTCTTTTGGGCCCTTGTGGCCAATAAAGAAAGGATTATTATTATTAGGTGGGTGAATGGCAGAATTGCTAGAGCATAAGACAAATGCCTTGCGACGGTTCTTTATTTTCTGAGTTCAAATCCCTCCGAGAGCAACTTTACCTTTCATCCTTCCGTGGTCTATAATATAAAGTATCAGTGAAGTACTGGGGCCGATTTAATCGACTTACCCCTCCCCTCAAAATGTCTGGCCTTGTACCTAAGTTAGAAACAATTATTATTAGGTCGGTAAATGGTAGAAATACTAGAGCGTAGGACAAATGCTTTGCAATAATTATTCCGGCTCTTTGCATTCTGAGTTCAAATCCTGCCGAGGTCAACTTTGCCTTTCATCCTTCCGGGATTGATAATATAAAGTACCATTCAAGTACTGGGTTCGATATAATTGACTCTAACCCACACCCCGAATTCGAGACCTTGTAATTATGTAAAAAATCATCATTTTTATTATGATGGATGGCAAAATCGGTAGAGCATGACATCCTTCTTCAATCGATAAACGAAATACCAGAGGGTATAATCGATTAAAATGAACTACAATCCTTCCCCAAACTTTGCGGCCTTGTGCCTATGTTTAGAGCAGTTATTATTATTACTAACGTAGAGGTTGTGTTAGAAACAATTATTATTAACGTAGTAGAAGTAGCAGAGAGAAGAAATAGCACGTTTGTAGCGTGTTAGTGATGGATCCTCCGACGGTTCCGAGGATGAGCATTCAATTGTTCGATCAACTGAACGTCCTACTTGTTAAATTAACGTGTAAGTGGCTGAGTATTCCACAGACATCTGTACCCTTAACATAATTCTCACACAGAATCAGCGTGACACAATGTGTGACAAGGCTGGACTTTTAAATTACAGGTAAAATTCATCCAACGGGTTCCACGCAGTTTCCGTCTAACCAATTTCAATCGTATGCTTTGGTCGACCCTACACTATGGCAAAAGACACTTGCCCAAGATTCCCCGTAGTGGGATCGAACCCAGAACCTCATGATTGGGAAGTGAACTTCTTAACCACTCAGCCATGCCTGCGTCTGCAGTAATTAGTGATTAGGAATTAGCGATCAACGTGTTCGTGATTGAATCTTTGCCAGTCAGTATAAGTGTGTATAACGGCAGTACAGTCTCATATACGTGATGTATACTCTAACGTGTGGTTGTACTTGAGATTTGTGGAGAGTCAACAACTAATGAGGGATGAATTATTTTCCGATTCGGAAGAGAAAGGTCCAGCTTTTGAGATGCAGATTTCACAATATTGCAAATATATGATCATCAAGGGAGAGATAGTGAGTGGTTCTGACTAAAAAGACTTCAGTATATCGCAGTTCCCGTCACTTATTTCATCTGCTCTGGATGAATGAAAGGTAAAATTGAACTCAATTTTAAGTATCAGCCATCTTCACCAATGATCATATTGATTTATTCAAGAATGGTAAGTTGGCAGACTCGGTACTTTGTCGGAATATATTCCTTACACTTGTTAGTTTCACCACACCCACCACACACACACACACACACATCCCACACATCACACACCAATCACACCCAACATTATGGCGGGTGATAATAGTTGGTGGCAATGATGGAGATAATGGTGATTATAGTGATGGTGGTGGCGGTTGTTAGTGCTATTAGCGCTGGCCTAGATGTTTTAAAAGTTGCGAAGAGGTAGGTGTGTGGGGGGAGGGCACAGAAGTTTCCAAAGATCGATCGATAATTTTTCCATTAAGAATTACTTGACAAGAGTATCGAATGTTCGTCGAAGAAATTGAAGTTTTAGAGCCGTTTTCGGTCGGTTTTAGAACCGTGTGTGGTTGGTGGTCATTGGAGAAGGTCATCACCGTTTGGCATTTCCTTTGTTTGATGGATGGTCAATTGATATTCTGCTGCCGAGAATCACAGAACGTTTTTCTACCAATGCAGTGGTCAGCACGGAAGCTCTCAGACCAACGTAGCGATCATCAAATTGGAATTCCTCTAATTGACCACGCACTGACCTGAAGCTGAAAATTACCACACAGGCTATTAGCATATAATCACTGGCTTCGGTGTAAAATTGCACGCAGGATGGTGGTGGTTGTGGTGGTGGTGGTGGTGGTTGTGGTGTTGATGGTGCTGGTACTGATGCTGGTGTTGGTGTTGGTGGTGATGGTGCTGGTGCTGGTGTTGGTGATAGTAGCATTGGTGGCTTTCGTAATGGTGGTAGTGATAATGTTGACGGTTATGGCGATGGTGTTGATTTTGGTAGTGTTGGTGGTGATGGCGGCGGTAGTTATGCTGAAGGTGGTCCTGGTGATGACGGTGGTTGGTCGGGGTTGTTGTTGTTGCTATTGTTGTTTAGCCCCAGGTCAGCCCTGGTCGAGTAAACCTATAATCAAAAGCATTTCAGCCGTGCCCATCTCGTCTATATCCCATGTGCAGGGAAACTAGGACCACATTATTCAATGTGTCCTTTTCTAAGACGGTGGGTTGTGATTTGAGGGATATTTGGCTGATATTTCTAGCAGATCGGGAGACAGCGTAGAAGCTCCCCCCCCCTGCTGGCTCAGGCTGGTATGGAGGGATGGGTAGTGCCTGATGTGATAGCGTTGGTGGTGTTTGTGGAGGAATTGTTAATGGTAGTGATGGTGGCGATGGTGATGGGTGGTGGTGTTGAGGACAGTGAGGGTGATGGTGGTAGTAATGATGGTGGTGGAGGTAATAAAAATGATGGCAGATCGAAGAGTGTCGTCGCAAGTATAAAAGAGCAGAAATCACGTTCGATTTCCACAGTTACATTATTTGTTATTGTGTGTTTGTGTGTATGTGTGCGCGTGTGCGCGCGCGCGCGTGTGTGTATGTGTGTTTGTGTGTGTGTTTGTGTGTATGTGTGTGTGTGTGTGTCTGTGCTTGTGTGTCTGTGTTTGTGTGTGTTTTTGTGTGTTTGTATGTATGTGCTCTTGTGTGTGTGTGTGTGTGTGTGTGTGTGCGTGTGTGTGCGCGTGTGTGTGTGTGTGTGTGTGCGCGTGTGTGTGTGTTATTACTCCGTTCTATTAACTTGATGTATCACTATTTTATGACTTCCGAATTGAAAAGCACAAACCAAAAACCAAAAACAAAATCCACAGACAGAGATAAGTACGATAACAAAGTTATAAACAAACAAACAAACAAGACAAAAGTTCACCCAAGATAGAACTTAAACATGAGGAATTATAAGATTGGAAATTTACTGGGCCATTTCACATCACAACAACGGATTCTTACATTAGAACCAAGCAATAATGTAATTGTAAGAGACTATATATAGAGTCCTCCGTCGATCAGACTTCACCATATAGCTGCACCTGGAAAGTTCTTCTCCAGGACACAGGGGTTCGAAAGACTATGAGGTTGATCATACAGTAAGTTTCCCTTCTCCGGGATACAAGGGTTCGAAAAACTATGAGGTTGATCATGCAGTAAGTCTCCCTTCTTCAGGACACAGGGTTTCGAAAGACTATGAGGTTGCTCATGCAGTAAGTCTCCCTTCTTCAGGACACAAGGGTTCGAAAGACTATGAGGTTGCTCATGCAGTAAGTCTCTCTTCTTCAGGACACAGGGGTTCGAAAGACTATGAGGTTGCTCATGCAATAAGTCTCCCTTCTCACCACCGATGTTGTCCAAGAGAAAAATGTCACGGGACTGTACAGCTTGGTACTATCGTCGTCGTAGGCATTGCCGTCAGAACGTAAAGAGCCAGAATAGATATTGCAATGTGTCCCGTGCAAATCTCTCACAACTGCACCAATCAACCACCCTGGACTGAGACTTTATTTATCAATCACGAAAGGATGAAAGACAAAGTTGCTCTCGGCGGGATTTAAACCCATAGAGCCCGTGAGATAACTTCTATATAGTTACTTAGCATACGCAATGTAGCAACCATGTCTGTCTCACCAAACACTCTATATTATTTAACATGACTTTATTTATAAACTTTTGCATAATTGTTTGATCTAATCAATGTAAGAGCCAAATATTCCTCATCAAAATATATTCTATAGAGACCACATCAGCCAGCGATGAAGCTTGTAGATAGCTGCTAGTCCTTCACAAATTATGAGCCAAATATTACTGATCAAACAACTTGTCTTTAAAACGGGGGACCACTTAAACCAGCTACAAAGATGAACATATTGTGACCAATAGATCAAAATAATATTGATGGAATCAGAGAATAAAAATAGTAACCAAACTTAAAACACAACCGACCTGATATTGTTATTTGGAACGACAAATTAAAGATACGCTCTGTTATGGAAGTCAGCTGTCCATTTGACATCAACGTGGTAAAAAAAATACAGGAGAAAGAAGACCTCACTGGACCATTGATGAGGAGTGTGCAAATCCAATACCAAAATACACTTTCAACTTTATACTTATTATTATTAGAGCGACAGTAAATGTACCAACCTGCTTAAATCAAAGTATCGATGAACTTGGATAGAGAAGTAACGTAGCTGCATAATTCAAACGCTACAGATGATCACGATATCTGGGACAGTCAAAATCTGTAAGATCTGTTTAAATTTTAAAGGGAGAATGGTTGCGAAAAGGATTATGAAAAGAACCAGTCCCCTCACCCTTCTTTAAAAAATCATTTTTATCAACCTTGCCACGGAGTGGGAGGCCGGTCAAAATAAACTCTTATACTTCCATCAAGAAGAGAATACATACATACATACACACACACATACATACATACATACATACATACATACATACATACATACATACATACATACATACATGTGTCCAAAACATTATATAATGCAATCTGTAGGAAGGATAGGCCTGAAGATGAAAATAAAAGAAGTTACAGTGATGTGGAGGGCATAATCAACCACGATATGAAACAATACTGGTAAAATGTTCTTGTCAAAATCTCAGTTAATTGTAAACGTAACAGACTTGACATAATGATCTGGGACAGAAGAAAAAAGTGTGCACCGTAGTGGAAATTAGTTGCCAAGCAGATACCAACATAATGTCAAAGATTAGTGAAAAAAAACCCATATATGCCGAACTAATGAGGAATCTGCAGCTACTCCACCTAGACTATAGCTTTAGATTTACTGGAGCGCTTGGATATATAACTAGCTGCCTCAGTACCAATCTTGAGAAACTGGGCTTCATAAAGCCAGAAAGAACACGGCTAATTAAGAAATTACAGGTTCAAGGTATTAACTCTTAACATCCAGTAGGACACGGTTCCACACGGTACCACATCATCAAATTCATATGAATCATTGAACTATATATATGGTGTAAGTGAACTATTTTTGTGTGAAAACACATCAAGCACATGTGTTTCTTACCTGTAAATTTCACAATAAGTATGCTGCAAAAAACCCCACTTTTAGGCACTTTTTTCTCAATCATTACAGGACTTGGAACACTTTTAACAGGATGTTAAGAGTTAATGGAACTGTAAAAATATGTAAAACGTTCCTGAAGTTTAACATATAATAACTGCATACACACACGCATAAACATACAACCATATGTATGTGCATACGCACATACGCGTAAACATGCAACCATACGTACGTACATACATCAATGCATACACACATACATACATACATACATACATACATACATACATACATAAATGCATGCATACATACATATGTGACTGCCCAGTTGACGTCTAAATTCCAATGAAAAACCTTGCTTCTGGGTTGGAAACCGGCTCCTTCTCCATTGGCGAGACATTGGAACAATAAAACCAGAAGAACATACATACATACATACTTGGCGTGAATGCACGCATGCTTGGTGTCAGAGAATATGTATTGAACTTTCTATTACAACCATCTCCAACATTAATGGCACAATTATCAGTCTTGTTTAGTAACTGGTTATTTTTATGATCACACTCATTGAAGAAACTTATTCAAGATTGTAGCGGTATTTTTTTCAAACTTGGATTCTCCGTACAGAGAATCGTTATAAACAACATGGCTGGACACGATGTCATCTTCAACGTTAAGAACATCGACAATATTGTAAAAGGTAAATCAAATTTTATTAGTTATAGAAGGAAACGAATTTATAGTACATTTGTCTTGGAGTTATGAATTCAATAATGACGTATGTAATTGCTATATATTGGAAGAAGATGTATGTTATATGAATAAAATAACGATATACTGAAACCATTTTTGCCTTGAGTTGAATTATCTCACAATGAAACAGCTACACAAGCAAGCAACATTGTTAAACGAAGCAGAAGGGTGGATGATTGTACTTTTATTCCCAAAAGTGAGAATATTACACAAATAGCAATACCCGAAAACATACTTCTGTAAATAGAACCCACATGTCTACGGTAATTATGACACCATGTACAATAACAGACCATTTTCAACTAGGAGCAGCCACTATGTCTGCTTGCCGTAAGGCTGACCGTCCACATTTAGCTGCTAGTGACCATAGTAGCAGCCCTGATACCCGATGATAAGTGCATCACGAGCGAGGGGAGTGAAGAATATAAACACTCGAAAGGTATTCTTAAGGAAATGTTTCAAGAGAAGATTGATTTGCTCTTAAAATTACGGCCAAAGGAGAGACAATATTTAACAAGCATTGACCTACAGAACTGATGTTTACGGTGATTAACGATATATAGGGAGAATATTTACAAGAATGTAATGACTTGGTTACGACATTCTCAGAGTCATCGAGTTAGACCAAGATTAAAGGCTGTCCTATCTGATTGTAAAACGAAGAAAAACTGCAAGCATTTCTAGTAACAACTCTATCCATGGCCTGACTATTTCTCCGATATCGAACAAGGAATGGTACAGGTACCTAGGGATGAATGACAATATATCTTGTGATGCCACTTGTAACTAGAAACTTGAAACTTTGGAACATTACACTCGGATAAAAAATATAGTCTTCGGAGCTCTCTGAATGTAATACATCAGTGGACCCCAGTGTGTTTGCTGAAAAAGTACCCATACCAACATTTGTGCTACTCGATTGGACGTTAGATAAGATCCGGGCCATTGATGTTAAAACCCAGAGGCTACTACCACCAAAAATGTCCACATCGACAGTGATATTGACCACATTCACCTTAAACGAAAACAAGAAAGCAGAGGCTTCGCATCGATTCAAACAACCTTTGAATGTCGCATCATACCCTTTTTACAGCATCTACTAGTCCCCAAACGTTACATTGCATATCTGGAACAAGTCTGCATATATGAGGTAAGCAGAATTATAAAAGTTGGAAAGGAGCTTTTTGGAAACTATTACTTGACTGATGACTAGGGCTACACATTCCGAAAAGCGGCGCAGCTCTATAGCAACAAAATATCGGAGGAATGCTTTTTACTTATCCGCAGAAATTCATGCATGACTATGTTATCAGAAAGTTTCAGAGTGACAGTAACAGATAACAAAGTTATCTGTCCTGGAACAACAACCGCTATACTTGCCCTCAATTTGAAGGGTATAATTTTTGAAATCTGGAAAGAGAAAATAACAACAAAATACCTGATGCGCAAACGGAATAGGGATGCAGGCAAAACACCTAGATGTAAGAATCAATGCACACTCTGTAGAATTAATACTGAAAATGTAACCCACGTCATAAACAGCTGTCCGGAAATGTCATCACGATACTATCTACGTATGAGGCATGATGTAGTGGCCAAAATATACAATGTGACTTGTACAAAGTATAGTATGATGATCGAGATATAAGAAAGTACAGTGATGTGAAGGGCATACTCACCCATAATAAGGAGGAATATTGTTTTTGTGAAAACCTCTGTAAAATGCAAACACAAATCACCTGACATAATGATTTGAGACTAGAAAAGAAATTGTGCACAGTAGAAGAAATTAGTTCTCTTGTAGACGTTAACATATTGTTAAAGATAAAAGAAAAAGAAAACATCTGTGGCAAACTAATAGAAAATCTGCATATACTACACCCGATTAAAAACTTTAGATTTATAATTACGATTATTGAGGCATTCGGTTATATAACTAACTGCCAAGTATCAATCTCGAGAAGCTGAACTTCATAAAACCAGAAGGTGCATGACTAGAAAAAAACCAATCAAATCATTAATGAAACTGTAAAAGTATGTAAAATATTCCAGAAGTTTAATTTGTAGCATGTATGATGCATCCTCTGTCGATCTCGGCGATGAGTGTTCAGCTGTTCGATCAACGGAACGGCCTACTGATTGAATTAACCTAAAAGTGGCTGAGCATTCTACATATACCAGACGCGTGTATTCTTAACGTAATTTTCAGGCAGAATCAGTGTGACACAATGTGGCAAGGCTGAACATTTAAATTACAGGTACAATCCATCCATCGGGCTTCTGCACAGTTTCCGTCTGCCAAGATTCACTCACAAGGCTTGTTCAAGACGAGGCTATGGTAAAGACACTTGCCCAATATGCCACGCAGTGGGATCGAACCCGGAACCTCGTGATTTAGGAGCGAGCTTCTTAACCATTTGACCATGCATACATGCATACATGCAAACATACATGCACACGAATGTATACGTGAGCAAATGCATGTATTCTTACATACATACATAGTTGGATACTAGTACAAAATGTTGACGTCCTACAGGAAGTCACTTATATGTATATTTAAAAGAACTATGGGAAGCCAGAATGACATACCTGATTGGCTTGCAATAGCACGGACAATAGCACGGACAAATCCTGTAGCGAGAATAAAAACAATGACATGACAGAAATCTATTGGCCGATTGCTTGCGTAAACAATATATCTAATCTTTACATTAGCTGTTTCAAATAATTCCTCCAAGATCATTGCAAATCCAACAATGTAGTTACTGATCAATAGATATGTAGAAAGAAGCGAGTGTAGGGATGTACTGAACAACATTTGCTCAATAAAGCTGAGCTGTCTAAAGTAAGAAAACATCTTTGAAATATTGTGACAGTATTTCTTAATTACAGAAGCCCGACGGATGGATTGTACCTGTAATTTAAATGTTCAGCCTTGCCACATTGTGTCACACTGATTCTGCCTGAGAATTACGTTAAGAATACACGCGTCACAAAAAGCTAGTTAACAATCCCCACACATGTCACTGAAAGCAGAATGATTGTTTTCGTTGTTTCAAAAGGTTTATTCCAAGGAGAGCATCTGCTTATGATTCTGTTTATTTTGGCACTAAATCCACGGCCATTTCGTTTACAAAAGATTTATTTGTTGACGATCTAAAGTTCTATACTGAAAATATTCACAATCCAGAGAAACATCTGGATTTAATAACAGTATTTTCAGCTGGTATAGTATTGGAATTTAGCCAGAAGAAATATTCCTATTTGATACTTGAATGCGGAAAAACTGATTCCTAAACCCCAGACTTTTACATCAATAGTCTCTCTATTTCTCCCTGTTCTAAGCAACAAGTGCTATAAATACCTTGGTATTGATAAAAATTTATCATACAAAGGTGGTATGAACAAAGATACAATGGCTAAAGAATATAATACTTGATTTAAATATGGCAGTGAGAGCTTTCCTTTTAAAAAAAGATTATATTCCACATTACATTTGCAGTCCCAGTAATGATAGACCCATTTGAGCAACTTGAAGGGCCTATAGGGGATATTCGCTCAATAGATATTAAAAGCCAGCAAGATCTTGCCATCAGCTTGAAGATTCCACAGAAAGAGTGATATTCAAGAAAAGAGCGGGGAAGATCCAAACGATCAGTTCAGACAGACTTTGATTGTCGTATGTTATCCCTCAGACGGTATCTGCTAAACAACAGCGGCAAAAATATATACGTTTACTAAGTGCTCAAATGTGAACGAGAACAACATCTTAAGGGTTGGGAGTGAACTCCTCAAGAAGTATTCACTTCGCATTGATGTTCCGTGTACTCCAGAACTTCTGAACTAGCGTACCTCAACAAAGAGATGAGGAACAAACACTCTTCATAAAAAAGGTTATGCATGGGTATGTTTCCTGTATACTTGAGGATGAAGCTAACATTGACAGAAAGTGTAGCCTCTCTTGGAGTCGTGACGCTATCTCACGCCACATTTTGAAGGTTATGTTTTACTATTCAAGAGCAATGAACAAGAAATAGTGAAGCCCTTACACCCCCAAGATACGAACGAACATGTCAATCATGACAAATTTCTGCGGACGATATTACACATGTAATCATCAGCTGCCGAAAAATGTCATTAAAGTACTGCCTTCCAATGCAGCAGCATGATGTTATTGCTAAAACAATGCCACCCGTAGGGAAAATTGCCGTGGGATATATATAAAATATATAACTGTTGTTAAATACATGCATACGTTTCAGCACAAGGAATATTAATGGAACTTTCCCATCAAAACATCTACCAATACAAATATAACAGGCCTGAAACATTATGTATAGTTATAGAAGGCCAGCTGCCATTTCTTTCAAAATCAGTGAGAATTAGAATATTTAAAGACAGCTGTTCCGAAGCCTATATCTTCTTTATCCAGATTATAAACTTACATTTGTACCTATAATTATTAATGTCTTGGCTATGTTAATAAGTATCTATAAAAGTATCTGTAAAAGCGAAACAGTAAAACATATGCAAAACGTTTCTAAAGTTCAATATGTAACTCTTTGCCGTTCTTGTTATCTACATTCTAGCGATGGAGCTTTGTCTCTTTGTTAGAAACCAGTTGCTTCTTTATAGGAAGAATTACAATAATTAAAGAGAAAAGATACCATACAAACATGACTACAACGATAAAGCCTTGTTTCTGGGTTATATATCGGCTTTTTCTCTACTGGAGAGGAATTTGAAAAATAACATTAGACTAACACACACACACATATATATATACGACGGGCTTCTGCAGTTTCCGTCTACCAAATTCACTCACAAGGCATTAGTCGGTCCGAGGCTATAGTAGAAGAGACTTGCCCAAGGTGCCACGCAGTGGGACTGAACCCGAAACCACGTGGTTGCGGAGTGAACTCCTTAACCACACAGCCATGCCTGCGCCTATATATATAATCTTTTATTCTTTTACTTGTTTTAGTAATTTGACTGCGGCCATGCCTGCGCCTATATATATATTCTCTTATTCTTTTATTTGTTTCAGTCATTTGACTGCGGCCATGCTGGGGAACTGCCTTGTAGGTTTTTTTAGCCGATCTTATCGACGCCGGTACTTACGTTTTTTAAAGTCTGGTACATATTCTAGTGTTACTTATTCTAGTGTCTTTACCATAGCATCGGGTCAACCCAAGTGAGTGAATCTGGGTAGACAGAAACTCTGAAGAAAACCGTCGGATGGATTGTACCTGTAATTCAAAGGCCCAGCCTTGTCACGCTGTTTCTGCCTGCTGATTACGTTAGGGGTACACGTGTCTGTGGAATACTCAGCGGCTTACACGCTAATTCGGTGAGTTGGTAGTTCAGTTGATCGAACAACTGAACACTCATCGTCTGGTTCAGACGGAGATCCATTACATATATATATTATATATGCATATACTTATATGTACATATA
>JAOPJM010001205.1:6209990-6219990 GCA_027124095.1 Muusoctopus leioderma | reverse complement strand
TTTTCTCCTCTCAAATTTTATGAAAGTATATATCAAATTTTGTGTAACTCTTATAAGTCATAAAGTAGATGGGTTCAACTTTACATTTAGCTGCTAAAGAAACAATGTAGCATACATCTCTGTTATTAGACATGATTTCTGTACACTCTAATTCTAGCAACTAACTGGGCTAAATTTAGCATCTGGCTAGGAAACAGAAGAAATTTTTTTTTTTCTTTTTTTTTTTTTCCTCCCTAAGTTTAATGACACAGAGATTATGATTAGTTCTTCTGTACTTTGGTGACAAATGGGTAGAATGAGTCAAGCGATTGAAATAAGAGACTGGTGATAACTAACTAGCAATGCTGAAGAAAAACAATCTTAGGAGACTGAAATGGTAATCACTCATAGTATTAGGTATCTGTGTTGAAATTTCTTTTCCTTGTCAGAACATTTATTATTACAATCCTAAGCAAATTTCATCACAAAATGAGAAAACAATATTACATAATTTCATCAGGGATAGCTGCCTTGTGCTGACTGACTGTCAAGTAAAAACATGTTATATTATCTTTTAAGTAATTTTCACTGTTCTCATTATTACATTGTTCCCTCTATATGTCTGGCACTACTGAACTCTAAATTACATACTATATAATACTATCTCCACCCACTTACATTTTCTCACCGACATTTAGCACATCGTATCTTTTTCCTTCCTATTTAAGGTTACTTTCTTTCAATCATCAGTAAAATACATCAATTTCTTTATCACTATCTTAGTCGTTTTCTCTTTTTTTTTAGGATTTACCATTTAGATTCTAGGTAGTGTATTCTTTAGATGCACATTTTTATGGTTGATGATAGTCGTCTTTTTTTTTTTTAGACTTTTCATTTTCTTCATTTTCATCTGCTAAAGGTTCCATGGCTACAATACAATTATATTATAAACACAAGGAAAATCTCTGTACTGAAATAAGTTCATTTTCTGGACAGATAAATGTCACTATTAGTTTTTTTGTTTGTTTTTTTTCAATGGCATATGCCAGAACTATATTAAACAGGGACTAATTTACTAGAATATAATTAATTAGTAAGGTAAAGAGAACTCTTTAGTCTTAAATGTGTATTACGGTAAACCTAATGTTTTTAGTCGATGCTGTGAGACTTTGGACAGATGTAAACAAATGCCTGTTGTTAGATCTATCGCGAACAGAAAAAGTGGTATTGACTCATCAGAGACAACCTCTCTAGGAGCAGTGGCACAGTAAAGTGCACACCAAATCAATGCTGTAATGTGGTTGTTGATAGAAACACCATCTAGCTGTGAAAACCAAGCGAAAAAGGAAGGAACAAATGGTGATGATGTAGAGGAGAGTGGACTCTTTAGTCTTATTGGAACAACTTCTCTAGTGCTGGTGTATTGATAAAATGCATGTAGTTCACACCTCAAAGAGGTTGGTGATAGGAAGGGTATCCAACTGTGAAACCCATGCCGAAAAAGATGACATAGGGTAGAGCAGACTCTTTAGTTTTATTGGGGACAACTTCTCTAGTGTTGGTGGTATGATAGAATGCATCTAGTTCATGCGGTAGATTGTTTGGTGATAGGAAGGGCATCCAACTGTAAAATCCATGCCGGAAAAGGAAGGAACGAATGGAGGCAATATAAGGTATAGGGGATATTTTAGTCTTGTCGGAGACAACCTCTCTAATGCCGGTGGCATTACAAAATGCACCCAGTCCATGCTGTAATGGGGTTGGTGATATGAAGGGCATCCAGCCGTAGAAAAAACATGACATACACAATAAAGATAGCCAGTTTTCTCTGTTGCTGTGTGTGCCAGATTACGAAGGATCGTGACAAATGGTGAGATGCAATGAGACCTATCCAACCCACGCAAGTTAAGACAGAGGGAAGGTCAGCAAACGTACAGTCAACATTCAAACTCTATCACTTAGCTCACCATATTATACATTCCCACTCTGTATTCTAACAATTCCTATAATATTCTGTTTTGAGTTTGCCAATAAATTACCCAATTTACATATCTTTCTTCCTCTTGTCACCTTCATTATGTCTTCCTTGCACTAAATACCATGATCAATTTTTACAATCTAGAAATTCGGCCAATGAGAGAGCCTCTACATGGTCACGTGACCTGCTAGGAATAGCAGCCATATCTCCCACTGATTACACCCTCCCATCTTATAAAGGGAGGGACACATTGGATGATATATTTCTAGATACACCTTTGATCATAGGTCTACTCAGTCAGGGCTGACTTGGGGCTAAGCAACAACAAAAACAACTACTACCTAGAATTGGGTTGCAGAAACTCAACAGCTGCCCATGTACATTCATAAATCACAAAAACTTATTAATTTAAGCCGAACAGCAAACTGTTCTAATATCTCATTTATATCTCTGTTCCTCTCTCTTCTTGAAATTGGTATAAATTTCTTTGAAATTCTCTAAACCTCTCTGAACATCTAAAGCTACATAATTTGTTGGTAAATGTTGCTCAAGTAACTGAATATATTATTCTGAATGATCCATAGTTGATGTCTTTAATCATTAGAAACATAGGTAAGCACCTGCTCTCATTTTAGCACACTTCCAATATAATTAGTGTGCTGTCAGTCTTCCAGGTAAACTGCTTTATTAGCATTACAGCTGTCTATTGGTTTTGAAGGCGCACTTGTGATGTTTAACACCCAGTAGTCTATGATATTTTCACTGCTAGCCTCATTTAAATTATGTATGTATATAAAATGTGTGGATGTATGTACTGGGGGCTACAGTTCTTCATTTAAAAATGATTTATTGTTGTTGTTGTTGTTGTTTTGCCCCAGGTCAGCCTTGGTTGAGCAGATCTATGTAAATATCTTTTAAGCCTCAAGAGGTTTTGAAAGGATGATGCTTAACCCTATAACACCAATTGTTAATAAATCTTGATACCTCAAATACTACATACACTGAATTGAAAGCTTGGCTGAGCAACCAATTAAAATATCTGGTGTTTGTTGCTGAATTATTGACATTTATATATTTGTGTGTGTATGTGTGAAAAATTTGCAGTTTGGATTTATGCTGGGAAGAGGAACAACTGATGCAATTTTTATTTTAAGGTGGTTACAAGAGAAGTACAGGGTTATAAGGAAGAAGTCGTTTCTTGGGTTTGTTGATCTGGAGAAAAAGCTTTCAATAGGGTTTTATGTGAAGTGGTGATATGAGAATTGAGAGAATTAAGAGTGGAAGAATGGTTGGTTAGAATAGTGATGACAATGTATGAGAGGGTACTACACACAGTCATAAGGATGCAGGATGGAAACAGTGTTGAGTTTGAAGTGAAGGTGGGAGTGCATCAAGGGTCGTTATTAAGCTCACTACTATTTGTAGTTGAGATGGAGGTGCTGGCTCGAAGTGTAAAGGAGGGTTTCCATAGGAGTTGTTGTAGGCAGATGATCTGGTGTTAGTAGCAGATAGTATGGATGGATTGAAGGAGAAGATGAATAGGTGGAAGGAATGTATAGAGGTAAAAGGTATGAAGGTGAATATCGGAAAGACAAAGGTGATGGCAAGTAGTAAAGCATGTGGGGAGGTAGAAAAACGGGGAAGTGGCTATGTGCAGTGAGCAGGAAGGGGGTTGGAGTGAACTCCATCAAATTTACAATATGTGCTGCATGGGTTCATGGAAAATGTAGTGATGTGAGAATGTAACTGGCTAATGTGACAGCTACATTTTAGTGTAAGGTGTGTATGGAGGGAGCTGCAGATAGAGAGAATGTTGAGCTCAATCTTGGAAATAGTGTGAAAATAGTATGAAAATAGTATGAAAACATTTTGTTACCTAGGAGACATGTTGAATGGAGAAGATTGATCAGACTCAGCAATGGTGGCTAGAGTGAGATGCGTATGGAAGAAGTTCGAGGAACTGCATAGCAGGCTAATGAGGAGGGAGTGTCACTGAAACTGAAGGGAAAGGTGTATGCTGTATATGTGAGAAGTGTCATAATTTATGGGAGTGAGATATGGTTAATGAATGTGGAGCAGCAGAGATGGCTGGAAAAAACAGAAATGAGAATGGTTCAGTGGATGAGCAGAGTATTACTGAGAGACAGGAAGGTAAACAATGAATTGCAGAGGATGAGGGGAATTGAACCAGTGATGAATGTTGTAAAAACAAAATGGAGTGAGATGGGTCATGTGCTAAGTAACTTGGTGAGTGTGATGGAAATGAATGTGGAAGGAAGTAGAGGAAGGAGAAGATTGAAAAAGACATGGCTAAAGATTATGGGGGAGGAAATGAGGACAAGGGCCTAGTGAAAGAGGATGAAGAGGAGAGGGAAAAATGGAGAAGTCTGTCATGAGGCCCACATGGCTAAACCCTGCTTTAGCAGGGGAATAGATGTAATTCTTTCTTTTACATTAGATGTATTCCTTACCTTTAAATAAGGTGGAAAAAACCAGTAAATAATTTATTTTCTGCATTTTAATAATTTATGCATTATAGGGTTAACTGGTTTTATGGCATGAAGTGGATGAGAGATAAATCTCCTCTTTGACTGGATGCCAGTATATCTCAAGTAACATTCCCAAATGTTCTTGTTTTTATTTCTGACAGCTAGTTGAAAGGTGATCTACCTCCAAATGCTACGAAAAATGTGCAGTAAATTTGAACTCCTGGTCTATGAGCATGTAGTCCAATACTTTATCCATTTAACTATCTTGTCTCTATATATATTTAACTGATCAGGAGATAAATAAATTGAAAGGCAGATTTAATACTGAACATTAACAAGCATAGGTAGATAGAAGAAAGCAATTTTGAAGACCAGCCCAACCCATCCAGTTTAAGACAAGTTAACTTTGAATGATGATATGGATGATGAATATGTTTTCAATTTTCATTTTTTTTTTGTTTTTTTTTGTTTACATATTTCAAGACTGTCACTCATAAAATAATTAACAATAGAAGTGAAACTAAAACTATTATAACTGGCTTTCTGACAAAAAGATTTTGTTAGCTAAGTATGTAACTATGCTCTTATCTAGTCATAAATCCATTAGTATCCCCATAGTTACACAAGCAGAACCAGTTGCTTTTCTAGTTATCATTTTCCTTGATTACATACATAAATATGCACTTGATGCTCTGATCTTTAAAAATGACCTTTCAATTAAGCTCACCTCAACTCTTAATCATAATTCCTCATTGACTCCATGGTAGCATTTCTGAATTATGTTATATAATTGTGTCTGCTAGCATCTTTGTTTGTTTCCAGCATTTGTTTCACTATCCAAAGCACTTTATTCCTTTGTTCTTTTTCCTTGACAAATGCTAAAGTCTTGTTTGTTCTGCCATTGATTCACTATATTGTATTAACTGTTTTAATATGGAAAATGCTTATCAAATATGGACTCCAGTTTTGATGCCATTGAATGCCAAAGAGTAGAAATGTTGACAATATCAGGCTAGACTTTTAATGTCATGAATATCTAATAACATTACTGCAGTGACACATTAGCTGCCTTGCTACTTAGTTAAAAATATATTCTATATTTTATTGATAATAATGACATTTTTAGTAATTAGAAGAACAAGAAAACCAAAACAGGAAAAAAACACTGCATATGTGCTGCATCTCTTTGTCTTTTTTGTGGGGTTTTTTTTGTCCATATTTCTTTTCGTGCATGTGTTTTGTTAAGTTCTCTTTCATTTTCTGATTTGATGGCAAGTACTGTTTTAGACAAGTATTTACATCCTTCTGAGAGTTGAGTAATATGGTTGAAGGAACATCTATTTCGCTTTTATTATATTTATTTTATTTATTTATTTATTTTCGATAATGGTTTAATGGAAGAAATTATCAACGAAAGTCTAGAAGATACTCTAAACGTTTCTGAAGAAGTACTTCACGACCTCTTCCGGACCCGTTCCAGGTCAGAGATCATGGAGTATTTTCCAAAACTCATCGGCCAGCCTTCTGCAGTGCTAAAGTAGCTATCAGTTTAAAATAAGTGATGCATGGTATAGAGGTGTGAATAGCGATACCAAGTTAAACATTTGAAACCTAATTAAAGCTATGCATTTGAGACAGCTAGTTTTAAGAGCTAAATAATGGAAATATTATCTTCATGAAAGTCTATTGCTGACATTTTTCTGGAGTTAATGAATTTGATACCTTGTTTATAAGTTGGTTGTCAGAAGCACCAATGTTAAAGTAGTTTATTGATGAACACTTAATTTATTGATTTTTCCATTAAAGGTCTATTCCCAATTTGATTAGGCTTTAATTACTTAAATGGTTCTTGCTAATGAGTTTTTAAATAGTCACTTATTGAAAATATTGTCTAATGTGTTCGTTTTTTAATTTTTCCATTGGGAAGAATTTCTTCAACTGCTAATTAGTTGCTTTTAACCAAATGAAAAATAAATATTTTAAATTCTTGATTAATTTCTTTTTTTTTTTTTTATTTATTTATTTCTTTTTTTTTTTGCTAGAATTTAGTTATGTCTTAAAAAATAAATTATCCTTATATTCATCATTATTGGAGTAACTTGTGGGTTGTTGTTGTTTTGGTCCAGGTCATACAGACCTACTGGCAAAGACATTACCATTCGGGTTTTTTTCCTATGCATATTGTATCTAGGACTATATTATCCAATGTGTCCATCGATTTTTCAAAATGATAGTGTAATTTGAGAGGTATTTGCCTGCTATTTCTAGCAGGTTGAGCGATCACTTAGCAGGTTCCTCATTGACTCGTAACTTGCAAGTAATGTGCATTTGTGTAATTCTATGTGAATTGTTACTCACTGAAGCATGAAATATCTGTCTGTATATAAGATAAATATTTTTTTAAAGAAATATTTCTTAATTAATAGTTGTCGTTTTTGTTTTTGTTGTGTCCTTGAACAAGGCACTTCATTTCATGTTGCTCCAGTTCACTCAGCTGAAAATGAGTAGTCACCAGAAAATACAGTAATGCAGTAAGCAAGTATGATCCGTTGGATGTGTAATGTTAATGTGCTTGAACGACGAGGCACAGATGAGTTGAGAGAAAAACTGGGTATAAGAGGAATTGTATGTAGTGTGCATGAGAGAAGATTGCATTGGTATGAACATGTAATGTGTAGTGATGACAGATGGTTGAAGTAGTGCCAAGTGATCCAGGTGGAAGGAAGACATGGGCAGAGGTGGTGGAAGCAGATCTTAGGATGCTGAATCTCAAGAAGGATCGAGAGAAGCTGTGCTGGAGAGGATCTGTTCAACCCATGCAAGCATGGAAAAGTGGACGTAAAATGATAATGATGATGCTTCTGTCAGGAGTTGCAATCAACAGGTAGTATTCAGCAACAGAATAGTTTCCTTGGTTTCATTAAGAAAACTCTGCTATGATTTTCAGACCAATCCACTGTTGTTGGTTTAGCCCAAGCTTAGATTGCCTGACTGGGCAGTCCTATGATCAAAAGCATTCCAGCCGTGACCACCCTGTCCTTTTAGGTGTATGTCAAGAACTACATTTCCCAATGTGTCCTTTCCTTGTTTAAGACGGTGGGAGATTTGGCTGCTATTTCTACTAATTCAAGTGACCACATAGAGGTTCCCTTGATGGCTCATCTTAATTCATAGTTGTTGGTTTAGCTAGCCCCAGGTCTGTCCTGAACAAGCAGACCTATGATCGAAGGCATTCCAGCCATGAACATCTCATCTTATTTTCAGACATATATTTAGAACTACATTACCCAAAGTGTGCTTTCCTTTTTTCAAATGGTAGAGTGGGATTTGAGGATGATTTGACTGCTGTGTCTAGCAGATTGAATGACTGGATAGACCAGGGGTTCCCAAACTGGGGTAAATTTACCTCCAGGGGATAAATTTGCTGATTCTGGATGTGTTTTTTGGTTTTGTTTTCAATTATAATTAATAAAAAATCTGAAGTTGAGAAGAAAATTTGAAGTCAACCTATTTTGAGCAAAATTACTATTTAAAATTAAAATAATAATAAATACAAGCACATGAAACTGCAGAAGTAGAAATAAAGGTGTGCACATGCATTTCTAAAATGTTGCGTATGCTTCAAACATGCAATGGCACTCGCTGTGTGTTTTGTTTTGGAGAAAAACTTCTCACTATAGTTGTTAAAAAAACACCATAAGCTCCAAGCAATGCCTAGCGGACTGCCAGATGGCCATTTCGGAGTTATGAGGAGAAAATAACTCCGAAATGGCCATCAGGTAGTCTGCTAGGCGTTGCTTGGAGTTTATGGTGTTTTTTAACACTATAGTGAGAAGTTTTTCTCTGAGAGATAACACAATGAGTGCCATTGCATGTTTGAAGCATATACAACATTTTAGAAATGCATGTATGCACCTTTATTAAAATAATAATGTTTAAAAACAGTATTTTAAATTTCTTCTTTGTCGGTTGTATTATTATGATAGAAGTGTAAACTCAAATTACTGAACAAGACAGAGTGGAGGTAAAATTTACTTACAAAAAGTTGCCTGTGGGTAAATGGAACGAAAAAGGTTGGGAACCCCTGGCATAGATGCTCCCTGGTTACCTCTGGGTATTTTGCAGGAGACATTCTTCTGTATTCAACTATCTATGGCTAACACGGGAGTTAGCTGCAGCAGAAGAAATTCTTGTAGGACAGTTTTGCTTTTGTTCTTTCTTTTGAAGAGGTATCTTTATCACCTTTTTAACTCTGAACATACTGTAGAAAAATTTCTGAGTCTTGTAATGATAGAGCAGAAAATGTCTAAAAACGGTTTGTTTGCAGCTTATTTATTATGGAATTTATATGTCAGAAGCATAGGTGCTTGAGGTGTTTTCACACAAAAATCTTTTACTTTCACCATATATATATAGTTCAATGATTCACATTAATTTGATGCTGCTGTATCATGTGGAATTGTGTCATACAGGACATTAAGTGTTAATGTGTAATATGGTACACATGTTTTTAAAGATATCATTGACTAAATTGGGAGACATGTATCTCACCTAACTGAAGTAGTGCAATATTTGAATGTATTTAGTATAGTTTATTTGATTTTGAATTAGCAATAAATATTTGTTGGGGAAGTAGTGCAATGGATTGGCAGAATCAGCAGAGTGACATACAAAATAGCGTGCACTATTTACTGTACACTTTTACTCATTTCAGCCAGTGGGCTGTGGCCATGATAGGGCACTGCCATCAGTTGCATACATTTACATTCCCAGTTCAAATCAAACCAAGGCCGACTTTGCTTTTCATCATTCCAGGGGTCGATGAAATAAGTACCAGTTCAGTACTTGGGTTGATCTTATTGCCTAGATCCATTCCCCAAACTTGTGGCCTTGTGACTGTGTTAAAAATCGATATTTATTGGGGAAGTTGGCAAGCAAATCTATGACCTGGTTTAATATCTGATTGTATCTATTGCACTTTCTACTCTAGCTGATAATGCCTTTTCAGAATGACATGAATATCATACCATCTCCTTTTTATATTTATCTCTAAATTTAAAGGCCTGTACCTAAGTGAGAAAAACCCAAAAATCAATACTTGGTGAAGAGATGAGTATGAAATAGTTCCAGAATGTTGAAGAATGAGAGACAAATAGTAGAGATAGATAAATGTATGAAATTTCAAACAAAGAAGATACAAAGAAAACAGACTATATTTTCAAGTGGGAAGTACTCAAAAGTATTACTTCAGGGCAGGGGATAAGTTAGTTTTACAAAGGTTAGTAACTAACTGTATAAAGCTAAAATGCTTTTGCTATCTGAAACAGAAGACACAATTTATTTCTGTCAGGTTTAGCTATTGTAAGAATGACAGCTTTCTGCTAGAATTCTCTTGAATTAGCTAGGTATTCAAAGAAATTGTGCATGGGTATGAATGGGTATGCATATGTAGGTAAGCATAAGATTGTATATATGTATGTTTGTATGTGTGTGTATGTATATGTCTGAGCATATATTATATATGTGTGTGTGTATATATATATATATATATGTG
>JAOPJM010001205.1:5940814-5951585 GCA_027124095.1 Muusoctopus leioderma | reverse complement strand
ACATATAGATATTTATATATACATATACATATATGTATATACATACATATCTATATATATATATATATTTATACACATATATTTATACATATAGATATATGTATATATTTATATATATACATATATATTTATATATACATATATATTATATATACATATATACATATATATTTACATATATATATACATATATATATATTTATATATATAACATTTTCGCTTCTCACCGCATCATTAGTTGTATTCTTGCTTTTGAACAAATATTTCTCTCGTTAAACCGAAATAGTCGTGGTCGTTGTTTGTAATGGTGGTTGTCATGGTAGTGGTATGGTGGTGGTGGTTGTGACGGTGGTGACGGGTTTTGGTAGTAGTTGTGGTGGTGGTGACGGTTTTGGTAGGGTGGGTGGTGGTGACGGTTTCGGTAGGGTGGGTGGTGGTGACGGTTTCTAGTGGTGGTGGTGGAGGAGTCTTTAGTCTTTGAAGTCTACATTAAATCATGAGATTACTGTGACACCAATGCTCTGTACGTTTTTATAAATGCGTAATGTGTACTCACCACGCTACGTTAACGAACCACACACAGGCTGTACTGAACTGTGCGGTCAATTGACAAAGCAAGAAAAGAGTCGATGGGTTCAATAAACAAAATTCCTTCAATATTTAAATTCGTCTGTCTCTGTTATGAAACCGTACGGCGGCAGCGGGTGGGATTTCGTGTTTCTTTTAACAGAATTGAGGGAGGAGCACGGAGTAGATAGCTAAAATACTAGTTACAAAAGTGGTACCAACTGCACACCAAGCACATTCTCCACTGAAAATTCTCGTCTTGTTTCTATGTAAGTAATCAATCATGTTATAACTAGCCAACGGTAGTTATTGAAAGCTAGAGGGATCGATCCGTCAAAAGTTTTTGTGGTTTGTTCATGGACATAGTGCAACACTAGTGATAGGTGGGTATGAACTTAGGAGATATCGCTGAAAAATGGCCGATATTCCGTCAACTTAGACATTTGTGATTTTCTGAATGGAGTTTTTATAAATATGGGACTTGTGCTTGTTTGGCAAGTTACTTGATTTGAGACCGTGTGCTAAAACTGGAGCAATTACGTAGTGGAACAGTCATTTTAACCACTTAAAACACACACAAAAGCTGACATATTCACTTTGTATTTATTCATGAGGTTGTCAAAATGTTCGTTGCAACTGCGGCAACTCCACTGCAATGTATCATTGACCAGGTCACCGCGGATGCGACGAAAATGTCGACACTTAACGTAAATATATCAGCTTTTGGGTGTCGTCAAGTAGCTACAATGATTCTTCCACGATGTAATTGTTTTATAAATAGGAATATGTAAAGTGTTTCTAAAACCGTAACTTAATGTTCGCACCAGTAATGTGAGTCTAATTCTGACTAGGCACGAAGGTTTACTTCCGAGATTTAGAGATGAGAGGACGTTTAAGATGAAGGATTTAGAGATGAGAGGAAGTTTAAGATGAAGGATTTTGATTTGAGTATCAATGACGCATATAAACTGGAATTGATGTAAGAGGCGAGCTGACATCAAATCACTTAACTGTAGCTTATACGTTGATCAACAGAGTGTTTACCTTTACCGAATATTGATATTTTCAGAGTAGAACTTGTGTTACCTCATATTGATTCTGATGAGAATCTTTTACACTTGAGGCTCTCTGGATCTTTTTTCAGACACATGTATATCTTAGTGGGCAACATTCTCCGACACTATTCCAGTAGAGATTATCGGAAATGATAAATGACAATGAAAACAATTTCAACGTTTTATCGACAAAGAAATCGTTATTACGACACTGCAAAAAAATGGAAGCTCGATAAACTATAAATAACAACTAAATCGCTATCAAATCATACTCTATCTATCCTCTTTGAAAGAAAAGAAGAATATATATTAGATAGCGTAGTATGAGATAAACCAGGTCGGAAACGATGGGATAGTTACAGTGAGTATACCATCGATCAGGGTTGACCCGGGGCTAAACAATAATATCATCATCTCAAGAATATCACCATCTTACGATTAAACGCTGTTTTTGATGTCTAGTTCTTTTTATACACGACTTTCTCTTTATACATGACTTTATACATACCAACAATGTTCACATAAAATCTTACAACCCATTATATCCCTAGTTATTCAACTAGATCGGTACATATGAAATTATATTAATTCCTATCTCTACGGACAAATCACCATAAGTCAACTAAGACGACAACAGCTACAACTGTAACAAACATGCAAAGTTGCGCACCTGTTAGGTTATATAATATATAGTAACATTAACATTTTGTCATCTTATATTTTATAAGCTACATTTTCTCAACCACCGTAGCTTGTCTGAAATGTTTCTCACCAAATCAATAAGGACAGGTCTATGAAATAAATTCCTTTCAATTTAAAATGTTTGCTTACATTGAAGCAAAAATAACCAAAACAAACAGCAAATAAACAAAATTCACTTTTCAATTAGGAACTCCTTTTTAGTGTTAATGTGATGAGAAACAGGTAGAAAACAAATACACATAGTAAAAGTTTAATAGAATAAATTTCATTATTTTCATTATCTAAATTTTATATAAACACTCCCTTTCAAAGAGTTTATAGGAAACTTTTCAGGTTTCTATGGAGGTAGTTAATTATGGCTGATTACAAATCAAGTTTGTTATATAAGAATTCTTTCAAAAACATTAATTTTTTTTAATGCAATCTTTTCGAGTATTTTTTCTGAAGCAATTTCTTAACTAGTCAGAAAGTATTTCATTAATTTAGTTGTTTTTCTCTCTCTTAATAACCTGTATAGTTCTATTTACATTCCTTATTTGAAATAAATTTAAAGGGGTGGGGTGTAATTGTTTGATTTCTTCCAAAAGCCATGATGAAATTTGATGCAAATGTGTGATGGTTTAAAATGAACATGTCTAGCTGAAGCTGCATGCATCACGGATATAATAGATTACTGATGAACAGCCGAGCTTAATATATACGTGGTCAGCCAACCTGCCTAGAAATAGTAACCAGATATCCCTTAAATCAAACCCTACTGTCTGATGAAATGAAAGACGCATTGGTTAATGTGGTTCTAGAAATACTACGTTTGCAAGAAAGGTGGTATACACACAGAGTTGGAACGGCTTTGATGATAGATTAGCCTTAATCGGCAGACCTGTGACTAAACAACAAGAAATACAACATCAACAACAAGATAATTGTAAGAACCTAATGCTGAAACACGTGCTAAAAGATCACAATGAGCAATTTCAGTTACCGATTGTCGAATTATAAGAAAGTTTTCAATTAAAAATATAAAGATAATTTTTTATTGATGGATGTGTAGTAAATATACATATATACCCACACACACACATTTATTTACCACTGATGGAGGTGCTATCTCTCTCTCTATATATATATATATCTATATCTATATCTATATCTATATATATATAATATTATGAAACTTGCAAATTTGGATACGTTCCTATGAGAAAAAATTATTTTTTTCTGACGATGAACTTTGTTCGAAACATCAGAATTTCTCGTCTTACCACGGCATACAGCCTCATCCAAATTTACGAAGCTCACTAAATATTTTTCCGACTCAGGCCACCATCGTTTATTTTAGACTCTCTGGTTTGTATTTCATTTTTCAATATGTATCTACTTCAAGACTGTTTTTAAGATCTTCTTTAAGATCTTTCTCAATTGAAACATTTATTCCTTCTCACGAATCATTAATATTTCCATAGCTATAAGTAACATCTTGCATTCAATTAGATATGAATACATTATAGTTTAAGCCCATATATGACAACTGGAACATAAATATAGCTGGTCCGCTATAAAATTTTATTTAGAAGTTCTATTTATTTGCTCCTCGTATGATTAAACATCGAACAAGTATTAAATCAGAATGAGCTATGAAGGAGTTTCATTCCATTTGATTGGAAGGCTGTTTACGTAATAACAATCAATACCATTAGCTGATTCTAATTCTGATTCTCAGCCAACAAAGTTAATGCTATTTTTACCAAAATATTTGATAAAATTACAGAGTATATTGCCATCGTCAGTCACTTTTGTAGAGATAGAAACTTAACTTTTATTTTCAGTGGGTATGAATAATTGCTTGGATGATAATGATAAATTCTATGAATTAAACATATGAGCTGATAAAAACATCCTACTAGCTCTGAGGAATTTATATTATGTTCGATGACTGCAATTTTTAATTTCATACATTCGATTTTCCTTCTACAGAGCGGAAAACTCTTTAAACCAAGGTGTTTATGTTCTTACTTGAAGTGGATGTTGATAAAAACCGTCGTCAATTTTTTTATTAACGAAACACCTCGACGCACACAGATATATATTTGTGTCCTTTTTATTTCTGTAACATTTGTAATTTTACGATATTCTGTTATTAGCTGGAAGCATAATCCTCGTTATCTTCAAAAAGGAGATGGCTTTCGTTGGATGAGCTGAGTGTAGCACTGAAGGTCAATGACACTTAGGTCAATATTATAATAAGAGACCGTAGGGTGGTGGATTGGCAGAATTGTTAGAGCGTCGGACAAAAGGACTTGAAGCATCTGTACCGACGCTTTACATTCTGAGTTCGAATCCCACCGAGGTCAACTTTGCATTTCATCTTTTCTTTCCCGGGTCCATAAATAAAGTACTAGTCAAGTACTGGGGTCTATATAATTAACTTACTCGTCCCTCCTCCACAAATTTCTGGCCTTGTACTTATATTGGAGGCCGTCGAATATACAGGTGAATACTGGTGTACAGTATGTTGCATTTCTTTACAGGTAGGTGGACTGCGCACTAGCCTTTGTTTTGACAGTTTATGTCAAGGATAAATCACATCTTCCGTGATAGAAAGCGAACCACTGACCTATCGATTATCATACCGACTCTCACTTCTTAATAAAAAAAACCACAACACACAATAACATATGTTAAATCAAGATTAACGAGAGTAAATATCATATTCCTTTGTCAACGCTTTGTTGAGCCATATTGGTAAGGAAGGCAAATATAATGTAATATTCATACCTTACTGACGTAAAGAGTATTCAGTATCACTGTGTCACTTCCGTTGACAAGGTGATTATTTCCCCCCCCCCCCACTCTCCGCTTTACGAAGCTCGAAACATTTGCAGTAAATAGACTATTAACACTAAGGTTCCTTGACTTTCAATGAAAGGCCTACACTTTGAATGGCATAAAAATATGAGGTTAAAGGATTAGAAGATGATGATGATGCTGGTGATGATGATGGTGATGGTGATGGTGATTATCATCATCATCATCATGAACAAGACCAAGAATAAGAAAACCATGAAAATGAATATGAAAATAAGTACAAGGAAAGTTAGAAAATAAGTACAAAATAAGTACAAAACGAAAAGGAACGCGAACAAGAGAGAAGAGAAGCATCCATAATTAGACAAGACGTATCTACTGTGAGTTCCTTTAATTATTAATAATCAATGATCCCGTCGAGTTGGACTCTAATAATAAAACATATTTTTATTGTTCTTTATCTCAGTGTTAGTATTGTCTGGTGGTGTCAGTAGTTCTCAATAAATAAACAGATTGGCACCGAATAAGCAGAATTGTTCTTTTAACCATCATCAAAACACTGCCTCCATCTTCACCCGTCGTTCACTATCAACTAATCGATTACCAACTCACCAATGTCAGCTCACTGCTACAACGATCACTGCCACAATTCATCAGAACCATCGTCGTCGTCGTCACCATCGCCGACAACAACAACAACACTAACACCACCATCAACAACGCTACTACCACCACCAACACCACCACCACCAGCACCACCAACACTATCACCACAAGTGTATTTGATTACGCGTACCCTTACCTAACATGAAGAGTAATGTTGACCTCTCAGGTAAGTTGTAATGTTGACCCCTCAGGTAAGCTGTAAAGTTGACCTCACAGGTAAGTTGTAATGTTGACCTCTCAGGTACGTTATCCAGTTTCATAACGACTCTTCCTTCGAAATATAAACCAAGGTACGGCAACATACGTTAAAGCAAATTTAACAATAGTAAATATTGTCCTCTTTCCTTGAGCCCTTAACTTCTCATGAAGTCTTAGGGGCGCCGTCTTTACACACGGGATGGTTATGGCTGTAATGTGTTTGATCATAGATCAACGCCTTTCAGGGCTGACCTAGGGTTAAATGACAACCAATCTGTCAAGTTTGGCACTACTTTCAAACATTATCAAGAACCAGTACAATATTTATCGAACACAAATCATCATCATCATCATCTCTATCCTGAGTATTCACAATAACACGCTAACACCACCAACTATCGTCATCATCGTCATCATCATCATCAACACCATCATCATCGTTATCTTCATCATCAACACCACCACCACGAAGATCACCAACCAACATCAACAGTTCCACCACCACCACGAAGATCACCAACCAACATCAACAGTTCCACCACCACCACCACCACCACTGTATCAAATTCTACCATCACTTCTATCAGTACCACTCCTACTACTACTACCACACCATCTATACCACTTCGTCTATAATCCATACAACCAGGACCACCAGCACCATCATCCCCACTACCAACCACAATTAGCACCACCATCACCCCGATCACCAACTATACCACTCTCTCTATCTTCAGAACACTAGTATTATCCCAATTATATTCACGTAAGTCAGCGTAATGTAATGTTAATTGGATAAGTACATTGAAATAATTTTAATTTCTTCTTCATGAATTGAATATATTTGATATTCACATGATAATTAAGTCTCCCCTAACAGCTCTCTGTGTTTGCATGTTAATTATTTTAACGGTTTGGTCTGGAGGAAGGGGGTCTGGAGTAAGGGGGTGTGCCCATGGTTTTTCGAAGGACCTCCGAGACCTGTGAGATCGACATGGTTAATATTAATCTCGAACAACTGAAACTTGAGTGCTGCAAGACAATCATGGACAATTATGGACAGGGAGAGGGAAATCCAGAGAGGTGATGTTCGGGGGGGGGGGGAGGACTAAGTGGTTAATGCTGGACTGGGGGGTGACATACACACTATGGTTGACAAGACGAAGAGAGAAGAGTGGGTCGTATGGACTTGAGTGGAGGTGGGATGAGCATAGCCAGCTCCGAAGAGTTGAGGCCACTGTAGTTGCAGTAAGAAAGACATAGTGAGGAGACAGCACGTATGTGAGCCAGATGCTGGAGTATGTTGGTGAGTGAATTCATGCCGATCAGTCGGGCTGCCGTTTCGTAGATTTACCAAACGATGAGTGTATGTGTAGTAACGGTATCGTCCCAGATGTTGGAGCAGTATTTCATCGTGGGGTGGTTAATCATTAAATCGTAGACATGTCCAGTTCAACCCTTGTAGACGAAGCATCTACAGTGGTTTTTGTAGAAAAATTGGAAGTATACAGGAGTTATATGTAAAGTATAACTAAATTTGTTCATAGTCCCGAGTGTACCTCCCCTTACTTACGTTTACATGCTACCTACTCACAATTAAGTTTCTCTAGTGTTATCTGACATGTTCATGGTTTCGCACCCACCACCGTGTCATATGTTATGAATCCACATTCTTCGACAGGTAGTCCGACACCTTATCTCGAATAAAGGTCCAGAAAATACTATATAGCGCACTGGACTTCCTGAGAATAAATTATGTTAAAGAGGAATATTCGTTTAAGATAGCCATCTGGAATGGTTAAATACCAAGTCGCAGACGACAACGACAACGACTACAAGATTAGAAGCAGTGAATTGGCAGACTTAGAGCGTCGGATAGAACGCATTGCAATATTTGTTCCTGCTCAATGTGCTCTGAGTTCAAATCCCACCGAGACCAATGTCGCATGTCATCCTTACGGGGTATGTCAATAAAGTACCAGTCTAGGGTGGGGGTGGACCGGTGGAATCGTTAGAGTGTCGGACGAGATGCATTGCGGTATTTCTTCCGGCTCCTTGCGTCCTGAATTCGAATCTCGCTGTGGCCTACTTGGTTGGTAGACTTAATCCGTTGCTTAGTTTAACACCACCACATGACTACCCTTGGGTGCCTTTTAAGGGAGTCCAGTCAACAGTGTTGCAAGCATTTGGGCCAGGTCACTGATCTAAAGATACTTTCCTTCCTTCCTCCCTCCCACCAGTCTCAGAGGCCCTGAAAAAGGTTGATGGGTACTGGCTTATCTCGTGACTAATCTATAAAATAAAAAGATTGTCTAAGTAAAGTTGTTGTTGTTGGTGGTATTCCTGTTCAGCCACAAGTCGGTCCTGACTTTGCAGACCTATGATCAATGGCAGATAAGCCGTGACAATCATGTCTTTATTTTATGAATAGTGTACCTCGAAACACATTATCTATTGTATCCCTTTTAAAGACGGTAGCATTCGGCTCTTGGGAGATAACCTTGTTATTTTTAGCATGTCAAGCGACCATTTAGTAGGCTCCTCTTTCCCCCGAGTATAAATAAAGTATCAGTTAAATTTGTTGTTGTTTAACCCAAAGTCAGCCTACATCGAGATGATCTATGGACAAAGGCGTTCCAGCCGTAACCATCCTGTCTATTTTCCAGACTACGTTATCAACTGTGTCCTTTTTTAAGATGGTAGGGTATTATCTGAGGGGAATTCGGCTGCTATTTCTAGCAGATTAATCAACAACGTAGAGCCTCCCTTCTTGGCTCATATAAGATGTTTATAGCCGTGTTTTGCACTTACTACTTGCACCTATTTACATTTAAGTTCCATCATGTTTTAAGTGACTCGTTTATGTTATACAGCACAGTACTGGTTACATGATATGAACTAGCATCCTTTTGACATGCAGCTTCACACCCAATCATCTGCTTTATAGGACTAGCAAAAAGACTATACTGCACTGCAGCTTCTCAGAATAAATTATAATTATGTCAAAGAGACATATTCGTAGAAAATAGGTGTATTTGACATTAGATGCACAAGTAGGATTGATATCAAGAGCCCCCATTAGCTGGTAGTCCATTCAGCTATTTTACTTTCTCTTAATCAATATAGACTTGTGTGTCGTCTATTCTATCACTGATACCTCCCGTAGTTTGCCGAAACACTAGAAGCCATTAATTTACCACGACATCGATAAATCAAATAAATATCACTTAGAGTGCGTGCAATGTATTGGCTTACAGGGAATTTAACTTTTGGAAATCTACATGGCATTGCTGCATTGGTGTGTTTGTTTTGTATATTTTATCATTTGGCAAGAACATTTAATAATAGATATTAGAAATAATTTGCTTTCGTTTCTTCACTAATTGCTTATAATTTTGTGAAAGGTCATTTAGTTTTCACCCAGACAGACACAGACACACAACCATTCCTTCGCTCGCTGTTTATCAATATATCTAAATCGATCTATGTATGCATACGTCTCCCAATATATACCCGTATATTTTTTGGTGGTGGGTATTTTGGAATTATATTATATAAAAGTGTTCTATCATTCTAATGAGAATATTGTTATTTAATTTGTAGAACCGATAGCACATCGAATTCAATAGGTTGTAGTAGTTAGTTATATCTCTAGATGTCCTGCGTTCAAATGGTACCCTGGTCGATTTATAATTTCATATTTTCAGGATCAGTTATGAGTTTGACCTAACTGAATTTTTCCATAACATTTCTGAAATTGTGCCTAAGTCAGGACAACTTTGCCTTTCATCCTTCCGGGGTCGATAAAATAAAGTACCAGTCAAGTACTGGGGTTGTTGGCCTTGTGCCTATGTTAGAAACAATTATTTGGCGGCGAATTGGCAGAGTCGTTATCGTGTCGGACAGAATACATTGCGCTCTCAGTTCAAATCCCGCCGAAGTCAACTTTACCTTTTATCCTTCCGCAACAGATCGGAGCCATGGAATACTCTGATCCAGCCTAGGTAGCGGTTTCTCACCCGTGTATGCATGGCTTGCCCTTATTTGTAACGCTCAGCTAGTGCCATTGCATGTTTGAAGCGTACGCAAACAAGCTAGAAATACATGTACGCATCTTTATTTCTTCTTCCGCTGTCTCGTGTGCTTGTACTTATTTAATTCTGGCAAGCTTTAGCGCATATCAATCAGTAAATATTATTTTACTGATTTCAATATAGGAATGAAAGTTCCTAATGAGCTCCGAACGACCCCTGGCGGGTATCTGTCACCGAGGAAGAGAAATAACTGAAATGGCCACCTGGGAATCCTCCTTACATCATTCGGAGCTTATCGGCTTTTTTAACACAACGTCTCTAGTGAGAGGTTCTTCCCCGATACAAAACACACAATGAGTGTCGTTGCATGTTTGAAGCGAACGCACACATGTTAGAAATACATGTACGCATCTTTATTTCTATCTCCGCTGTTTCGTGTGCTTGTACTTATATATATAAACACACACACGTCTATTCTATATAATTATTTGTATCAAATTTGTCACTTAACTTCTTGCCCCACACCTCATTTCTATATGACTACATATTTCTACATTATGACACATCCTGTAATCACTTTTCGTAACACGTTTTATTGTATTAACAAATCGGTCCCCGAGGCAACAATAGAAGAACATTAATTGCATTGTTATGGCTGTTATTATTAAAAGGCGGCGAATTGGCAGAGTCGTTAGTGCGTCAGACAGAATGCTTTGAGAGTTTTCGTTCTGGCTCACTGCACTC
>JAOPJM010001205.1:5819670-5832059 GCA_027124095.1 Muusoctopus leioderma | reverse complement strand
GATGGAGAGTTAAGGAGGGAGAAGAGAGAGGGAGGGAGAGAGGGGAGGGAGGGAGGGAGTGCGTGTGTCTTGACATCCTCTCAGCTTTTCAGGAAATATGTGAAAGCGTGACATTGTGACTATTTTTTTCTTCGTGTATGTTTCCATGACGACACGATAATCCACTTGATGAAACACATGGGAAGGCGTATATGGAGGATGAGTGGAACATGTGGTATCAGTCGATAAGATAGGGGTTTCACACAAGGTTTACACCAGTCATGGGTAACATGTGGCCCACATGTGGCCCACATGTGGCTCTTGTGACTTTCCGTATGGGAAAAGTCGATCAGAAGGTCACAGCAGATCTTCCTAATCGAACCAAGGAAACTAGGTATCCGTTAGTATTTCCGTTATTACATGTCGGTCGCAACTCCTGACAGAAGCGTCACCGTATTTTCCAGTGACTTACTCATTTTCGGCTGAGTAGACTGTAGCAACGTGAAATGAAGTGCCTTGCTCAAGGACACAGCATGTCACCCAGTCCAAGAATCGAACTCACGATCTTACGATCGAGAATTCAACTCTCTAATCACTAGGCCATGTGCTCTCACTTTCTGTACAGTACACTTAATTTCATGATTATACCCGTATAATAGCTTTTTATTGAAATTTTCCAGGGGTCACACCCTAAAATAGTCAGATTAAACCACACAATAACTAAATAAGATGTTTGTTAAAATTTTGTTTTAGTGGTGTGGCCCCGATTCATGATGAGTAATATCTCATGTGGCCCGTTTCATGATGAGAGCAATACCTCATGTGGCCCTCTGGTTGATAAAGGTTACCCATAATGCTTGTTCTAGACCTTAGCAAGGGACTTTCTGATAAATCTTCAAATAATTTCTGATTTAACTGAAATCTATGCTGGATTCTTGATATTTTTCATGTTTTCAAAAAAAAGAGAGACCTTACAACTTACAAGATCTTTCATAACTGAATAGACTTACAAATCTGTGCTATCAAAAGGTTATGTATACCCGAATACTAGCCTTAACCCTTTTGTTACCATATTTCTAATGAAATACACTGCCCCCTATGATGTTCAGTTAATTTTGAAAATCATTAAGAATTCGGAGGGATTTAGTAAAATAACTAAACTTTCTCATTATTAAGTTGGTGTTTGGAACATAACTTAACAAAAAGTTCTTACATAAGATAATAATTGAAGGTTTAAATTTAAATATGAACACTTTAAAACAAATGGTTTTTATAATAGAACCATGGACGGTTTGGTATCAAAAGGGTTAAACACCACTGTTGATGTTGAAGTCAGGAGAAAGTTCACCTTGGTAGGACACTCAATCTTTTATGTCATTATGATGTGATTGAGAGCTATTTCGTTAAAGCAGTTTGAGCATCCAAATTTCTCAAGTATTTTCCATAAGATGGGTTCTTGAGATTGTGTTAAAGGCTTCAACCAGATCATTACAGATGAAAAAGACCAGTTTCTGTTGTTCCCTTGCCATTTCTTGAAGTCTGGCAGCAAAACACACGTGCCAGTCGTGCCTTACTGAGGAAGGAAACTGCATTGGAACCGGGGCAAGGTTTGTTCAGATAGTTGGTTACGCCAGTTCAGCAGTATTTTGAGACAAGGCCTTGCCACCTGATGATGATAATAGGGAGATCCTGTCGATAGTTTCCACAAACCCCCACACAGTCACATTTGTTGAAGATGGTCACCATATTGTCGTCTTTAAAATCACTATGGGAACAGGTATTCATAGAATCAGTTGATGGAGTCTATTACATTAAACAGTATGTACTGTGTTACCCACCCACATACACATACACACAGCTCTAAACAAATGTAATTAACCTTAATGACATGAAGAAAAGGATTTCCATTCACTCACTAAAGCTTCTGGTATTAACTCTTTGAGACATTTATTTCTATATTTCAAGTGATTTTGCTATATTTTTAATCAGTTCTAAATATATCCTTCTTTATGATATGAATATTTTGGGGTTACTTTTAAATTTATCCTCTGTATCCCTTTTATCCTTTCACTTCTCCATATTCCTTCTCTCTCTCTTGAAGCAGAATATCGGGTTACATATTACCGCTGCAGTTTCTCTCCCTGTGCTATTGGATAAGTTCCCCATATTTTCCCTCCATATCAACTTTTACAGTACTTTGATTAAGAAATACTGTAGTTTCTTTCACCTGCAAGAAGAAGCAAACATAACTCAGGATAAAGACGGCTCTGTATCTCTCGACTGAAAAGATAATTCTGATGCAGTGCTGTGGTGAATGCACCAATTGCACCTTTTTCCACAATCTCTGGCATCAGAAAAGTTATCCAATTTTAAAGAACTGATCAAAAACAAATATTTTGCAGACATAAACAGGATGGATGTGAAAATGTCAATGTTAACATGTTACCATGGGGTAGTTATCATAGACATATTTGTAGGACCAACCAGTGAGAATGGTTGGTATCCAGTTTTTGGATAAGTTGATTGATGCAGGCATGGCTGTGTGGTTAAGAGGGTACAAGCATAGCTGTGTAGTCAAGAAGTTCACTTCACAACCACCTGGTACCAGGTTCACTCCAACTATGCGGTACCTTCAGCAAGTGTCTTCTACCATAGCCTCCATTCACCAATACATTATGACTTGAATTTGGTATATGGAAATTGTGCAGAAGCCCATCATATGTGTGTGTGAATGTGTACGTGTCTATATGTATATATGTGTGTATGTGTATATGTGTACATGTATGTATATATATATATATATATATATATGTGTGTGTGTATATATATATTATATCACATTCTGTGAGCAATAGCATCGTTGGTTACAGGTTTACAATGGGTCAGTCACTGGTTCATTGCATTTACAGGGGAGCATCTGTGCAACTCGGGTGGAACAAATACTGCAGAATATTTTTAGTCAAAAAACTTTTTTCATGCTGATGTTTATATCCTTTACTGGTGTATATTGGCAAATTATATACACACAAATACACGTGTATATACATGTGTGTGTGTGTATATATATATATATATATATAATTTGCCAATATACATCGTAAATGCAATGAACCAATGATTGACCCATTGGAAATCTGTAACCAACAATGCTATTGTTCACAGAATGTGATATAGAATATATAGCAATGCCTCTAACAGGTTTGAACCTATGATCCCCTGCACTCTAGACTAAGTGTTCATCACCTTATTAACTGGCTATACTAAGCCATCATTATTTTCTTATTTTCCTCTCATTTCTTGGCAAACTGTGACATAGAATGATGTATCTTATATAATGGTACCACGTGGTGCCTGTCATAGGTTTTGAACCCATGATGACATGACACAGCACCTTATAAATAAATTAAACAAGCTTTCTGGCAAGCTGAGTTATTAAACCCCAAAATTTACTATTATAGCTGAAACACAAACCAAAGATATCAGTGAATGTCTTGCCAGTGGTTTTGGTCTGGACACTGTTATTTCAGACTTACTAAGTAGTACCTTACTAAGTAGAACCTTACTAAGTAGATTATGCTAACATCTAAATGCTTTCATTTTCATCTGAAGAAGATACATGCTTACAATAGCATTGATTTTTTTTCAGACCAAGCAATCTTATGACATCAAGCCAATTCTTTTGCCAATCAATAACTGATGACATAGCTGAACAAGTGGATCATTAGAACTGACCATCTGCTAAAGAATCGAAGTATACTTAAAGAATAACTTAATTACGTTAAGAATAAAGAAGGCTTACTCGTTAAAAGAAATTCTCCATTATTCCTGGAGATTTCATTCACTTCAAACTTGAATTGTTGTTCAGTTTAAGAACAGAATGTATGGACATCAGTAGATGTGAGAAAAATTCTCTTTATTTCCACTTGCAATTGTACTATCATCTCTTGACAATCACATCACATGTTTATATTCTCACCTGTTTTTGAATAACTTTTACATTGAGCTATTTGGTTAAAGTGGTCTGAGCATCTAAATTTCTCGAGTACTTTCCATAAAATGGGTCTCGGCTTTAACCAGATCATATATTTCTACATTGAATTTTCTTTCTCATGAATTTATATAAATATGACTTAAATAAATTCTAATCACCTCCTAACAATAGTTTATGTATTTCTATTGTTAAAAACTACCTTAGCATTTAAGCAATATAAGTTTGACCTTTTTTTTTTAAAACTTGGTTTAACAGTCATGTATATTTTCCCACCATTCTGTTGAGATTTTCTGTCCAGGGCCAAGAATAAGATTCTCCAATAGCCCTCATACATGCAGATTAGACTCCCTGTGAAATAGACACATACATGAATGTGTGGTCAATAAGGTTACTTTACTATGCAACCATGTGGTTCAAGGGGTTGATCCCATTGTGCGGCACTTTTGGGCAACTGTCGTCTGTCATAGGCTAGGGTTAACCAATAATACCTTGTAAGTGAAAATTGATACACGGAAACTATGTGGGAGACCGTCGTGTGTGTGTGTGTGTGTGTGTGTGTTTACATATTATTCTGTTTACCAGCATGGGGTGAACAGAAATGCCCTGCAGTATTCATGCCTGGCTGAATGTTTCCTCCCCTCAGGACAATACACACTTTGCATTTCATGTCTTGCAAGAGTAATGAAATAAATACCAGAGAAAGTATTGGGGTCAATACAATCAACTAAAACTCTTGAAGGCAATGCCCCAGCATAGCTGCAGTCCAATGACTAAGACCAATAAAAGAAGAAAAGATTAGTAAATATGTTCACCAAATCCTTAAACTGTTACACCCCCCCCCCATTTTTTCATATCAGTTTCTGTTGAGTCAGTCCTCAGCAGTTCTACTTAAGTAGGGCATAACTGTTGAGGATCCACATTCTAGACATTTGGTCAGCATTTTATAGGTTGATCTTTCATCTTCAGGTATGCTGTCTTATGATTTAGGTCTTAGATATATATATAATCCCTATCTAAAAGATGGTAGGGAGTTTGTTGAGGAAATATGTCGGCTATGTCACCAAGTAGAGCGATGATCACTTAAGAAGTTTCTCTCATTGGCTAAATTATATGTCAATTTTCTATGCTGGCATATTTTGAATGTGTCTGTAAACTTGAGCATTCATTTAAGTACATGGAACTGTAGCAGGTATCATACATGTAGATGCCTTCTCTAATGGCAACCACTTCAACAAGTATCTATTTTCCAGCTTGGTAAAACAAAAACAAAAAAACTGAAGTGAGTAGAAAAATCTGCCTTGTTAAAAAGAACACAATACATTTGACTGGTCTTTATGCATAATGGTTAGTTAATCTTACATGCATAATAAATGGAATTGTGGCTTTTTGTCTCTCTTTCTCTCTCTCTCATTTCAAGCTCTCTTGGAGATTTCGTATCGAATAAAAGAACTTTTGAGGGGAAGGCATTGCTTCAGCAGCAATTTCAAAACTTAATAATGTATGTGTTAGCCAACTTTGTTTCTGAAGGAAGATAGAGGAGAGGAATTATGTACGACCCAAGCACACAGGCAAAATGCCATGCAATTTTCATGATTTTTTGTATAAGTTACAATATTGTGCTGTTGTCTGTTCTAAAGTAGAGTAGTTGCAACAACAGCAGCTTGCTGCTGCTGTTGTTGAGGAGGACTCTGGGCCGAACTTAATATTAATTATTTCTAATGACACAAACCATTTAGTTGGTTTATCATTTTAACTCTTTAACATCCTGTAGGACACGGTTCCACACAGTACCGCATCATCAAATTGATATGAATTCATTGAACTATATATATATACAGTGAAAGTGAATTATAATTTTGTGTGAAAATACCCCCCCCCCCCAAGCACCTGTGTTCCTTACCTGTTAATTTCATAATAAATAAGATCCGAAAAAATCTTGTTTTTAGGCATTTTCTGCTCAATCTTTACAAGACTTAGACATTTCTTTACAGGTTGTTTATCATTAATAGAATGTTTCTATCAGAGGAGGTGATAGAGCACCTTGCACCTTGCATGGATTGAGAAAATTCTGTGGAAGAACATTTTTACATTTCGATATTCTTTGACACATTACTCATGCCATTAACTCTTAACATCCTGTTAAAAATTTTCTAAGTCCTGTAATAATTGAGCAGAAAATGCCCCCCAAATGGGTTTTTTGCAGCTTATTTATAAAGAAATTTTACAGGTAGGAAACACAGGTGCTTCAGGTGTTTTCACACAAAAATATTTCACTTTCATCATATATATAGTTCAATAATTCATATCAATATAATGATGCGGTACCGTGTGGAACCGGGTCCTACAGGATGTTAAGAGTTAGACTGGCTGCCCATAGGAACTCCTGTATGATAATGAACTAGTTCTTATAGCTGAATCTGGAGAAAACTTAGAAAAAAACTTCCAGACATGGAAGTAAAACCTAGAATTGAGAAGCTTCAAAGTAGACTTAGCAACGACTAAAGTTTTTATCATTAAGCTAATGGTTTTTCTCCTCACTTCAAGAGTAATTTTAATTAATAAAAAATATTGTGTTCACTACATTAAGTTTGTTACCACTGAATTAAAGAATATAATATAATATTACTGAAATTGTAATATAATACAAATAGTAGTTGGCAACTTAATGCTTTGCTACTCTTTCTCTCCCCCTCTCCCTTTCTCTGTATCTTCCTCTACAGCAACCTATGTGATTCTAAAGATGTTTCTTTTAATATGAACATTACATTTACATTTCTCAATTCAAAGAACACCATACTACCGAGATGTGTTCTTCAGATTGCTGCTTACATCAGTGTAGTGTAGATGTACGCACACAGTATCATTAAAAATAAAAGCTTTTTAGATTGATATAGATAATGCTAGACCAAGATTCTTCAAACATACTTTACACAAATACTAAGACACATGCACATACACACAGGCACACAGACACACACACATATGTAAGCATATATGAATGTGTGTATATGTATGTGAGTATATGCGTGTGTGTCTGCATTTTTTAATTGAATGGCATGGGGGTGAGGAATAAAAGAGAGACATCAATAAAATTCAGATGGCATGTAAAGACTGTGACCAAAAGCTTTAATTCCAATGACCTGTGTGAACATTTGATAGCATATTTGAAATCACTCAACTGGATAATAGACACTGCAAAGTAATTGATTATTCATTGCTAACTATTCTCTCTACAGTAGAATCCTCTCTTATGTTTCATCAGTGTCACCTCTATCACTACCCTCACCACCAGCACCACTACCACTAACTACCAATTCAAACATCACCACTTACCTAAACTAACAGCACTATTGCGACTACTAATGTCACTACCACTGCAATTACTATCATCAACAACAACAACAACACCAACGCCACCATGACAGCGGTGGTGGATTGGCAGAATATTTAGAGTGTCGGATGAAATGCTTAAGGGGTTTTCAGTAACAGCTCTTTATGTTCTGAGTTGAAATCTTGCCACGGTCAACTCTGCTTTTTGAACTTTCGGTAGTCGGTAAAATAACATATCAGTCAAGTACTGGGTTCGATTTATTATTCCTATAATGCATCCTACATATAAAATGGAATTATAATAGAAAACAAATACCATGGCTACAATCACTACCACCACTACCATGAGCCACGCCCCACCACTACCATGAGCCACGCCCCACCACCACCCCCATTAATAGCTACCAATTCATCCATCGCCACTTACCTAAACTAACAGCACTAGTAATGTCACTGTCATTGCAATTACTATCAACAACACCACCACCACTACTACCATAAAAACCATCTACCAATACCACCACCATCAACATCACTTCCACAACCACCATCAACATGATTCCCACCACACCACTATCGCCAGTAAATACTACCACCACAATCACAATCAACACCACAACCATCATCATATCACCACTAATGTTATTGTCAATAGTGATAACATTTTCAGGTTTAGTTTCTAATCTAGTTGAGTGAATAAGCAGAACTACTTTTACAAATTCAGATATTTTGTGAGAATCTTCATAACTAATTCAGAAGAAAAGTTATGAAGTCAAGAAAAGATTCATAACTATTCTTCTGAATTCCTGACTTTAATTCCTTCCTATACCACCATATTCCTGCACAAGACAATAAGGCAACTACTATGTAATCTCTTTTAACAAGTATCTTAGCAGTTCGGCAAATAGAGACCAATAGAATAAGTACCAGACTTAAGAAATAAGTACTGGAGTCGATTTGATCTACTAAATGTTCATGGTGGTGCCCCAACATGGCTGCATCCAATGACTGAAACTAGTAAAAGACTAAAACCAACCTTCGTTGTTGGTTTTTGTCTTTGGTTTGTCCAGATTCAGCAGCATCATAATTAAAACAACATTCCACTCCCCTAGTTTTCCAACTATGCCGAGATCACGTAGTTTGTGACACATCATTCCATGATCAACTTGATCAAAGGCTTTTGCAAAGTCGAGATATATCATCCACATTTAAATGGTTGAGCAGCTGTTTCAGCACCCAGTCATAATGGTATAGAAGCTGTGTGAGGCAGCCTCTTCCCAGGCGAAAGTCATACTGGGTGTTGGTTAGCAAGTCATTTTCTTCTAGGAATGTGATCAGTTTCCTTCTGACAATTCGTTCCATGACCTTGCTAATATGGGAGAAGTCAGAGAGATAGGCCTGTCATTTTTCGCATCTGCTCTGCTCCCTCCTTTATGGATAGGGCATATTATACCTTCCTTTAGCTTATTGGGGAGTTTGCCACTTACAAGGAATCTTTGGAAAAGAATATGTAGTGGTTTGCTAGAGCCCATTTACATATTTTCCGAAGAATTGCTAGGAATCCATCAAAGCCAGTAGCTGAGTTTAAGCTCATTTTGTCTATGGCTGATATTCCCCCTTTATGTTGATGCAATCGATGGTTGCCACTCCTCCATGTAGAGCTGTAGCATCAAACAACTCACCTGGCTTATGTATTTACAAGTGTCTCATTTGGGCGGTGAAAACACTTTTCAATTGTTTATTCAGTATTTCACTTATCCTTTTGGTGTCTGCAGTCAGTGAGCCATTTTCTTGGAACAATGGCCCTATTTTATAATGCACTGAGGTTGACTCTTTTGCAAATTTATAGAAAGCTTTAGGGTTCGTCTTTATATTTTCTACAACTTTGGCTTCTCTATATCTGTTCTCCTTTTCATGGGAGTGTTTGAGTTTATTTTCAATTCCCAGCAGTGTGGGATTTGTCACTGTCCTTAAGTTGCTCATATAAGCTGTTTGAAACCTTTGTTCTTTTCCTCATAAGAACTTGTCTGTCTCTGGGAATTTTAGTTTTGTGTATGCTGACCTTTCTCACTGGGACAAATTTGATGCATATGGCTTGCATTATTGACATACATTTCTTAAGTTTTATGTCATTGTCGTACATAGAGAGACTTTCGGGCCTGTTCTGTTTAAGGATCTCTTTTTGTATCAATTTCCAGCCCGCTTTGTGAAAGTTCAGGCTGGATAGGGGTTGAGTTCTTCCTGCAGGGTGTATATCTGCAGTTAACTTTGGACCATACATTATCAGTTGTACTGTGTTGTGGTCAGGGAATATCGTCGGTGTCACCATAACATTATGGATAAGTTCCATGTTATTTGTGAAGTAGAGATCTAGAATGTTATTACCCCTTGTTGGGTAGAGTATCACTTGTTCCATGAATAACGTATTTGAAAGGTCGAGTAGGCATCCTGCTTGTCTTTGCTCAAGCAGTGACATTCCTGGGAGAATGTGGCCTTCGGGCCATTTGACATTAGGGAAGTTGAAATCACCCAAGAGAAGTACACTAATGTGTTGGTTCAAGTTGGTTAATACTACTTCTATCTTTCTAAGACAATATTCAAATTTGTCCTCATGGCTGGAGGCATCCGGTGGACGATATGTTGTACAGAAAACCATTTCATGTTGTTTTATATGTACGATCAGTGTGTCACAGACTGAGTTTGAGTGTGACAGCAGGACCAGGGGTGTGACATCTTCATGGATGTACATCGCAACTCCACCCTGGCTTCTTTCTTTCCTGTCAGTCCCAAATACTTTGGGATGTGTATTTCCACATCTGCTATGCTGGTTGTGAGATGCGTTTGTGTGAGTGCCATGCATATTGCTTGATTACATGTGGCAAAGTCTCTCAGGTAGGGGATTTTACATCTGTTACTAAGTTGTAACAGACCCCTGACATTTAGCAGAAATATTGGTATGACATTTGAGTAGATGTGGATGTTAGGGGTGGTCACCCTGGACTTGTAATTTGTGGTGGTCTTGAGTGCTGATGTGCATGGCTTTGGTTCTGTATCTGATTCAGCCAGGTCAGCTGTCGTACAATCTTCTGCGCCATGCTTAAAATACCATTGTTGATCAGCTGCCACAGTTTGCACTGCATCTGCGTGTTGCTTTTTTCTGGGGACAGTACGTGCTACATCTGCGTATTGCCTTTTGATGGGAGCAAACAATGTGCGCTGTGTCCCTTTCATTGGGTTCTTCTGGCGTATATTCGTTCGCCTCTGTTGGTTTGTGAGGAACCGTTACCCCATCTGGCACAGCTCTGACAGGGCTTGGGATGAGGAAAGCGACAGTCTCTCCCACTCTCTCCATGCCAACAAGCGCCCTTCATGTAGAACCTACTGGTAAAATTCCTGGTATCTTCATTTTTAGCTTTAGTGGTTCTGCTTTTCTTAATTTTTATGTTGGATTTCTGGCCAGTGTCTGTTGGTTTGCTGGCCTGTGCCTGTCCCAAATGGTTCTTCTTTTTGTTCTTAGTAACAGCCACAGCTTCGCCTTGTTCAGTACCCCCACCTCCACAGCCATCCTCAGTGGTGGCGTTGGGGCCAATCGTGTTTGCAGTATCATTCTTGTTAAGATCCTCACTCACGACGACGCCAACTTGATCCTTTCGGGCCTCTGTGGAACTTGTGGGACCACCATTATTGGCGTCTTTGTCCACGTCTTCTTTCTCATCCTTGAGATTGGCTTCTTTGTCCACGTCTTCTTTCTCATCCTTGAGGATATTGTCTAACAAATTTAATAACGGCTTAACGAAGGCATAAGAACAGATAAATTCGTTTCTTATACATATACGTATATACGCATGATTCCTTGCGACCTAACGCAAAACACGTGACAATAAACCGTTATACCACCATTTCATTCTAATGATGGAGCTGTGACAGCTTCGAAACGTTAATGCACCTATGGATTTAGGAACGCTATTGTTCCAAACCAAACATAAAGGATTGATAAGGAAATATGAAAAAACCTTAATAAACATGATCAAACTCGAACATATTCATGTCTTTAATAAAACATGTTTGAAAGAAAGGCTGTTTCCAATCTACACAAATATATATATGCAGCATTTGTAAGCCGTTTCTTTTGAAATGTTAGCTGCAGATTAGGACGGTATTCACATATATAGCATACAAAATGAAAAACAAGAATAATAAATTATTATATCTCCGATTTTTATATATCTTTTACTTTGGCTTTTAATAGAAAGTTATTATATCAATAGCGATGGGTGTACTGGCTGATCCATAGAACTTCTAGAATTACAGCAATGAATTACATTTCTGAGGCGACGAGCTATTACTGGAGTGGTAAACATTAAACTTACTCTTTTGCTAATCTTTTTTTTTAAACATACACTACACCTTAATCAATATGTTCTCAGATCACCTTGCTTTTACACATATGCTTTGGGATTAAAGACACACACCATTATTATTATTATTCAAGTTGTAATCTGTAAACGTATTTGAGTACGTTTGGTACCTGAAGACTACCGCCAATTATACATATTGAAATGTTGTGTAAAATTAACGACTCAAACTATGAGATTAATACAACCAACCTTTCCAACTGCTACACTAAACTTGTCAACCATTGACCATATTACTTAGCTATTCTTCAACTTTCGTACTTTTTCAATGACAGCCCCACAAACCATATATGTGCCATATCTTACGTAATGTAAAAACAATTAAAGGATTTTGTTTTCATTATATTAATATTCCAAGCCTATTGCAATGTCGTTAGGATAACTTGATGTATCTCATGCTAAAATAAGTTGGTATATCTAATATTCTGATAAATGTATCTCATACTATGATAACTTGGGGGATCTCATGATATGATAAGTTAGTATATCTCATTCCAGCATAAGTTAGTGTATTTCCTATTTCATGTTATGATAAGTTGTATTTTATGCTCTGAATAGTTGATGGATCTCATGATATGATAGGTTGGTGTGACTCCCGCACAGGGCCGTATTATCCTCAAGGCTGACTAGGCTGAAGCCTAGGGGCCCACCTGAAGCCTAGGGGCCCCAGCTTT
>JAOPJM010001205.1:5667848-5682291 GCA_027124095.1 Muusoctopus leioderma | reverse complement strand
CGACCGTAAAATGCTGCCTCAAGAAAATCTCCGTCCAACCCATGGTACTAGCATGGGGAAACACACGGACGTAAAAACGACGATGATGATGATGATGATGATTGTCTATAGTTAACAGTTGGTATATGGAAGGGCACTAACTGTATTGTTATTTTATTGAATAGCATAATATATTCAGCTTGATATAATAGTATATAATAGTATATAGCTTAGCAGTGTTATCAGTTTAGCTTTTTGCATTTCTTAATAAAGTAAAAGATTGCAATTATATTCATCCCTACAATGTGTGTATATAGCATTCAGTGGAAAAGATGGCTTTGTATCACTTGTAATTACTTTGCAGTTAAGTTACTATCAGGAATTTGCACTGGTGACCTGTGTCAGTATAACCAAAAGGCATTTCTTTTTTTATAATATAATAATAAAAATCAAATGATTTCTATTTTCAATAGAATTTTGAAGGAATATGTGTGAGCCTACTTAATTTTAAAATTATTTTTGGATTTTTAAAGATCTCCAAAATCATTTTTAGTTTAAAAAGGAATTTTAATGTGATGAAAAAAAGTGACATTTCAATCCCAGAGATATCTTTCTTAAAGTATGTTCATGCATTCTATAAATTCTAAAAATACATTTTTGTCATTTTTCACTACGTATACATTTAGATTAAAATATATTGCTCTAAATAAGAAACCTTATTCCATAGTTGGTTTAAAGTTTGTTTTTTTTTATTCAAATTTTCTAGTTTAATATATTTTAAAAAATATAATAATTCTAGCTAAATTTCTCTTTTCATTCTGGAGCCAAAAACAATCAAAAACCCCTTTTTAGATTTTTTATTTCTTTTGATTTTCCATTTCTTTTTGTTTATTTTGTTTTCTAATATTCTATGCTAAGCAGTAATTGTTTTTATTTTGCTTTGATGTGTACCTCTGTTGTTCATTTTTTTAATATCATTTTATAGAAATAGTTTTGTTCACAAAAGTTGTTTCTTTATTTTTTCTCTACTAATAGATTATTTCAACAGATTTCCCTGTAGTTACCAAACCATTTTAAGATGCCTGAAATGCACATTCCTGTTTTGATTCAATTAACACTTTAAACTTTCTAATCATTTTAAATCCTATAATCCTTTCCCTTTTGTTTAACATTATAACATGATAGAGTTTATAGAGATTTAAAACTTGGAGCAATGTTATATTTCAATTTCTGTAAGGAAAATATTTTGTATGTCTTCAATATATGTGTGTGTGTATATATATATATATATATATATATATATATATCAATTGGAACAATTGGATGATTTCTAGAAGTCTAAAAATGAAGTTTTTGTTATGATATTGTGAGTATAAACAATATTTGTCAGAAATAGTGTGTCTTCCATTTTGCTTGTGTGGTATTATGGGTGTTTCTTCTTATAATATATATCAGGCAATATAAGATTATTATTTCCTTTTACATTCATTAAGCTCTTAATACATTTCATATCCTCTTATGAAACAAAATCTTGGTTTACCAGTCATTAAAAACACCAATAAATTGATGAGCCACAGATTTAAGTTAAAAATCCTTCTTGTTAAAATAAATGAGATGAATTTATTTAAAGTCTCATTCCCACCAACAATTTTGTTGTTGATGTTATGTTAGGAAAATACATGATCTTCTCTAGTGAAGATACCAATGTGTTGAGCAATTGTAAGAAACATTAGAAAACATAAAAACCTTAATTATGTACAAACCAAGCTTCTAGTTAACTCTCTCTAGAAATAAAGATTCATTTGGAAAAAAATTTCTCTGAAACTTCAAATTGTCTACTTTTAAAGGAGCACATATGTTGTTACAGAACCCTATTTGGTAGCACTAACTTATTTTATTAACCTCTTTCAATTACCTGCTAAAATGGTTAGGATATTTACCTGACTATGGGATTCATAGGAAATCATGGTTCTGAAATATAGAATGTTCAATCAATAACTATTTGGTAGTTTTAACTTAATTTTGAAATCCGAAGTGAGTTAACTTTTCTTTATACTAATTCAAAATATTATCTTCTTGGTGTACAATAATTTATTTTCCCTATTTTGGGACCTGATCAATACTCTGATTCTAGTACCATAATGAATGAACTGTAGCTATACTCCAGAAATATGTCATTATCAATAAAAACTTAATTAAAAAATGCAACTAGAAATATAGTTTCATTTACAAAAAAATTAGTAAATGTTTTTTAAACATTACCAACTTTTTCTCCAGTTAAAAATGTATATTTCTCATTCAATCTATTTATATTTACAATCTGAGCTCAAGAAGTTATATCAAAACAGTCACCATTACTTAAAAATTTAATTCAGTGTTTTCCCATCTATTTTAAGTAGTCCTATGTGCTATAAGATACAAGCAGAATATTATAATGAAACTTGTAAGATCAGGAGCAAACTTTGCTTCTTTAAAGTCCTTCATTTCTGTTATGGAGTACAACATTAACATGTCCTCCAGTTATTAAAAATAAAACAAAACCGCTATCTCTTTTGCATAGAGGCCAATCTGAAAATCTTTGTGTTCTATAGCAGCTTCGAAGGTACTTATGTAATTGTTGATTCTGCACACCTCATCTTGCATATCTCTCTAATTATAAATATAGAATCCTGGTTGTTACTATCTACTGTTATGTTCATGATCAAGAGCCTTAGAAACAGAGTTGAGCAAACCTGTGGTTCTCCTGATGTGCCTCTGTGAACACCAAACCAATTTTTTTCAACGTATTATTGAATCTAGGAATGAGAGGTTCATTTCAACCTAATGATGCCACGGACAAATTGGGCTGAAATGTTTATATTTTCTTATCTCTCTTATTCTAAGATGATGGCTCAAATTTAGTAATGTTAAAGTATTTACTGAATTTCTTGACAATTAGGGTTTCTCATTGCAAAATAATTTATTTGACTTAGAAAACTTTTTGTATTTATTATTTGTTGATGCAGACCATCACTAGTTTCCTTGGAAGATATTGTTTTATATTGGATGAAATGTGATCTTTGAACTTTCTATGATGTTTCCTTTGCAACAAATTGCTGAACTTGTCTCAAAGAATTCAACACAAATATGAACAGTGAATAGTCATATTCCTTTGTTTTTGGGGGCACATACTCATGCTGTTTTAGGGGTTGCTGCTTCTGATAATTGTGTTCTTTTGTTTTGTTTTTTCTCTTTAGTTTTTTAATTTTATTTTAATATTTAGGAAATGAATATTTCATATTTCATATCATATTTGGTTCCAGATTGTCTTCTTCCCTACTCATTTCTTTAGGAGTTGAAGTTCAATAAGTTTTGTAAAGTGTAAATGATACAGCTGACACCTTACAGGTTTGGCCGGCCTCATGTGGGGGTTGCATCTCATAGGAGGTTTCTTGGGTATTTTTAATGATAGGGGCCCCAGTCCTATCATAGGTGCTCATGTTCAGCTGAGTCAACTGGAGCAACATGAAATGAAGTGCCTTGTTCAAGGACACAATGCGCCGCTCTGTCTGGGAATTGAACCCACGACCTTGCAAACGTGAGTCCAAGACCCTAACCACTAGGCCATGCACCTCCGCTATCATATAGTATTGGATTGATTTCATTCTTGTTTATCTATAATAACCATACATACATTGAAGACTTTAATCAGCATTTTCCATTCAATTTGTATTTTATATTACATTAAGTAATTGTTATAATGTCAAACCAATCGGAGAGTATATCTGTTCATATTACTCTATATTCTAAATTATTGGTTACTTATTATTTCTGTAGCAGGGAATATCTGGTTATTTTATCTAGTTTCAAGTTTATTTTGAAGTTATTTTTATACTTTATATTTGTTTTTGTATCATGAACACTTATTTTCATTTGAAAAATTTTGGTTGAAGTACTGGTTTATTATTTTATTCATTTATAGTTGTTTGTTGGTGTTGGTTGGTGTTGTTGTTGGTGTTGTTGGTGTTGTTGTTGGTGTTGTTGGTGTTGGTTGGTGTTGTTGTTGGTGTTGTTGGTGTTGGTTGGTGTTGTTGTTGGTGTTGTTGGTGTTTATTGTCAATTGGTTGTTGTTAGTTTTACCTTTATTTGTTGTAATATTTTTTTAAAAATATAAAATAAGTGGATAATTAAGTTGTATATTGTATAATTATTTGCTTAATAATGTTCAATTTGATTTCAATGAATGATGTTCTGTAATGCATAAACGGAAACTTGTTTTACTAAACTTTAAGGGTTGGTTAAAAAAAAAAAATTACAACAAAAAAAAAAACAACATAATTCTTTCTAGCATTAATGCCTTCCATTGATATTTTTCCTTTTTATACCTACCTTATGTAAGTATCTGTGTTGGAGTGTATGTGTGCCTGTTCTTATACTAGACACTGAGCTGTGCTGTATGAGTGGTTTTCTCTTTTTTCAGCAAGATTTATTGATCCAAGAAGAGTAATGTACTCTGATAGCCACACAATGGGATGTCAACTTCTGACCTCTGAGTCGATTTCTTTGTATTTTAGTGTATCTCAGTCCTAGTGTTAATGTATAACAACATTGTGAGAGTATGTTTGTTAATGTATAACAACATTGTGAGAGTATGTTTGTTAATGTATAACAACATTGTGAGAGTATGTTTGAGCTATGAAAGGAAATCTGGGTTTGCAGAAAGAAAAAGATAATGTACAGACTGGCCGATATATATATACTTGGTTTTGGTAAGAGAAATGAAATGTTTGTTGGAAGTTTTCAAATACAGATGATTGTAGATGTTATATTTGTCTTGTAAATGTAGGATCATTGTCTTGTAAATGTATAGATAAACTAAACTAAAATAATAACATTGAAATACAAATAAACTAAAAAGCTAAAATATAAAATGAAATCATGGAAGGCTGATGTATATAAACTTCTACTTCATTATTGATAGTATTTATAAACTTGTTGGCATAGTCAAACCAAATGTTTTATAATATCACGTTTGGTACTAGTGGGCTTTGAGTTCAAATCCTATTGAAATTGTATTTACCTTTCATCTCTTCATAGTTGATAAGTTCAAGGAATATCTTAGTGTCATATCAATTAATCTCATTTTTAATGAATGAATAAAAAGGGCCTTGTGTTTTAAGAAATAGGTCATACATTTCAAATTTATTTTGACACTAAAATGGATAAAGATGTGTTGACAAACACTTTTATACTTGTGTTTAAGTTCTTTGTTGTTAGATGTTGGTCTGATAAGAAAGGTGGAATTTAACCATAGCTAATGAAAGCTCTTAAAGCCTCCATAGGCTCCTCCATAGGCTATAGGCTAAATGATAAGTAGATTGGTAGAAGCACTGAATTATTTTGAATGTTTAATATTGTATTGCACTTATAACAGAAGAGGCAGAATGAAAAAAATTAGATTTACTAAACAGATAAATAGCCTTTTTGTTTTCATAATCAAATGCCATTCAGATATTTAGATTATAGTATAGTACATTTAAATCTTGCAATGTCAGCAGTTACTCAGGGTTAAAATATAAATTTTTAAATCTCAAAGATGAAATTAAGCAAATGGTACTGTAGTTTTGTTAATCCTATAGACATCTGCCTTCCAGTAAAGATCAGTGGAGACTGTGATATTTTGTGGTTAGCATATGTATCTGTGAAGTTAGGAACTGTAGATAAAGAATGGAATTATGAGTTTTTCTTTTGAAATAATAAATATTTATGTTCTATATCAGTGTTCCATTAAATAAAGAAAGCCATAATCTAAAAGATGTATCAAATATAATTTTAAAAAAATATCTTTCTGCTATTTATAAGTCTAATAATAAATCAAAAGCATGGAACGTGTCAGTTATACTCTTATGCCTCCAACTAGAGAACAGCAAAAGAAAGCCTTTGGGTTAAATCTGGATACATCTAACTACTTTTACTGTTAACTTAGAAGTTTTATTCTCAACATTGACTATTTATTTACCATTTCATAGCTTCATCTCCTAGCTGGGGTGGCAGATTTAATCAGGGTTAACGTAACCTTTCATTCTTCTAGGATCTATAAATCATAAAATGATTGGTTAAATTTATGAAGGCTAGAAGTCAATATAGACAGATAAAGAAATAGATTTATATTCTTACATAGTCCATCATTTAAGAAGGTAAAACAAATTGCCTTTAAATTTATGAAAATTTATCAAGATTGTAGAAAGTAGTATTTTAGTAGTAACTGCTATAATTTAGAGTATAAAAATGGAACAGAAGATAGAAATTGTAAAAGTATACAGCAGTCAAGTTGCTTTACTGAAATTGTAAACAGGAATTAGTATTGGGATAAGAATAGCAACTATTTTTTGGCAACCTGCCTGATATACACTTCATCATTGTGTATTGTTCATAACATTGCTGTTTAGGCTATGAACTGCACTACTAAGTCTTTTAAAATACACACGAAGAGCAAATCGCTCAAATGAATTGTTGCGGATGAGATATGATATGAGTTCAACAAATTTGAAAGAAATTCAATGTGTTTCAGGAGACTTATAGAGATACTGCCTTTGTTATTGCAGTAAACTATTATTGATTTATAGAACTAAAATGGCCTTGAAAGAAGTCTATCTGGTATGTGTTAACCTGAGTAATTTCATCTTTGTTGCAATAAATAGTATCAGATGGCATTGTCAAAAGTTTAGCAGAAGCATTTTAAGAAGGTCAGGTGACTGATGTTATAATTATAAATATTTTTTTTTTTATAGTTGTCATATTTATTTCCACATGCTAAAATGTTTTGGTAAAACTATTTATTTTGGTATTTTATATCATGTATCATAATTCTATCTTAAATATAATTTTATATCTATCTAGTCTAGCACTTGAACATAAAAGAAATTATATTGCAAAAATTTAATCTTAAAGTAATGTACTTATTATTTAAATTGACTTTTGAAATGTGTCAAACTATAACTTGCATGTTGAAAAAAGATTTAGATCAATCAGTTATTTTTTTATTTTATGTAACGATTTTTTTTTCTGTATATTTTTTTTCATAAGACTGCAATAGTTTCCACATACAAATTTGTCAATATATTTCCATAAATTTCTTTCCTGTTTCATGATTTAATTTGATAAGTACATATTTTCTTATAAAATTTTCTGTATAAGAAATGATAAAGTTTGAATCTCAACTTTGTTGTTCCATTAATTGTTCTGTGGTTGATAATAAAAGTACCGGACAGGCACTGGGATTGATTCATCTACTCTGCTCCTTCCCTGCAATTATTGTGATTATAATCTTCATCATCAGTGGATTGGCAGGAATGGTGGTGGTAGCCTTACAGTATTTAGTTTCTTTCTTCTACATTCCGAGTTCAAATCCAGCTTGATTCGGCTTTGATTTCATAATTCTGCAGTTAAGTGCCAGTCACGTACTTGGGTCAATTTGTTAACCCTAACCCCTTTCTACAGTTGTGTGGCCTTGTCTCGAATTGGCAGAGTCGTTAGCACATCGGACAGAATGCCTTGCAGTATTCGTTGTGGCTCGATGCGCTCAGAGTTCAAATCCCGCTGAGGCCAACTTTACTCATTGAGTACTGGGGTTGATTAAATTGACTACCCCCCCCCCCCAATTTCTGCTCTTGTGGCAAAGTTATAAATCATATAAATTCTTGACAATTAGGGTTTCTCATTGCAAAATAATTTATTCCACTTTGAACACTTTTTTGTACTTATTTGTTGACCCAGGAGAGAGATTCCTAAACTGTTTGTGTTGTGGAGGACTCTCACAGAATGGAGGAGTTATTTTTTGTGTTTTCTTTTTATCTCTGATACCTGGTTCTCTGAATCTCTTGAGCCTCTGAATCTCTTGAGCCTCTGAATCTCTTGAGCCTCTGAATCTCTTGAGCCTCTGAATCTCTTGAGCAACTGTTTTGATGCTATTTCCTAGTGCCTCATATGACAATATTTTTCATCATCACGTCAATTCTTGGCCTAAATTCAGGTGCTTTTCAGTTTTGACTTTGACCACTATAATATAGTATAGTGCCTATTACAATTATGCCTGGTCTCTGTGCCTATTACAATTATGCCTGGTCTCTGTGCCTATTACAATTATGCCTGGTCTCTGTGCCTATTACAATTATGACTGGTCTCTGTGCCTATTACAATTATGCCTGGTATCTGTGCCTCTTTAATTTACACTGAGTTTAATTTACACTGAGAAAACTTTATTAGATGTTACAAACATTTTTTTCGGTTACAACTTTAAATGCTTATGTTGCTATCACCTTTTCGACTTTTTTGTCAAATTTGGAAAATAGACTTGTAATCTATATTTATGATCTGTGTTCTCCTCTTTTACCTTCTTTTTCACTTCTATCTTAACCAGTATTACTTTCCCTTTTGTAAATATTTTTTTCTACTTTTTCCTTTATTTGTTTTTCTTCTTTTTCTCTCTTTCATTCTTTCTGTCTTCCCCCCCCCCCTCCTTAGAACTGGTAGATCACTGGACAAAATACCTTGCAGCAGTATTAGTTATACTGCAAGGTTGTGTTTTGTGTTCAAATCCTACTGAGGATAACTTTGAAGTTAATCCTTCTGATAGTGATTGAAAATATCAACACCAGTCAAGTACTAGTGCTCATATTATTGATTCCCTTCCCCTAAAACATAATTGTGTCTTTATTTCAAAGTTATAAATCCTTATTCTTGTTGTGAATACTATTATTATAGTTATTATAGTTAGTGTTGAGGTGGGATAGACAATATTTGGTATTTATTCCTACTAGCACCAGTATCATTGACATTACTGTTGCATTTATGGGAAGGCAACAGTAATGTCGGAGTTTCTCATTTTCCAATCCTATAAAACTGGATCTTCCTACCTAGGAATGAAATTATTGCTGTTTTAAAGATGTGTAAAACTTGAGATTGATTTGGAAATAGAGACTCTTGTTAGATTATTCTTGGTAATTCTATCTGGACATATATAGCTATCATTAACCACAGGCATAGCTGTGGTTTTAAGAAGTTCGCTTCATAACCACTCAGTCCAGTATGGTACCTTGGGCAAGTGTCTCCTCCTACAACCTCAGGCCGACCAATGCCCTGTGAGTGAAATTGGTAGACATAAACTGTATAGAAGCCTGTCGTATATGTGTGTGTGTGTGTGTGTAGGCACCCTCTCTAGTGCTAGTGCCCCGATAAATGCACCCAGTGCACTCTGTAAAGTGTTTTGGCGATCGATTGGAGACAACATAGGGTGAAGAGGGCCTTTTAGTCATGTCTTGGACTTGACAACCTCTCTAGATAAAATGCACCCAGTACACTCTGTAAAGTGGTTGGTGATAGGAAGGGCATCCAGCCACAGAAACCAAGCCAAATGAAACATACGAGTGAGGTGGTGGTCCCCCTACCCGTCTAGCAGAGTGGTGACTCCAGTTAGAATCATTGTGGGCCGAAATCACCCGTCCAACCCATGCCAGCATGGAAAATGGATGTAAAATGATGACGATATATATGTATATATATATATGTGTGTGTGTGTGTGAGCTTGTCATTGCTTGACACTGTTTATCACTGAATTGGCTGGTGACATTTGTTTACATCTCCATAAAACAAAATGCTCTGCCATTTGGTAGTTCGATGGTAGGATTCCCATACTTAAAAATCAGCATGGAAGGACATCCGTCCATAAAATGCTGCCGCCCAAAAAAATCTCCGTCCAATCCATGCTAGCATGGAAACACGGCTGTAAAAATGATCAGGATGATGATGATGAAGACCAAAGTGACTTAATTATTCGAAGACTAACTTTTACTTGGACAGTTTACCAAGACTAAACATCAATAGATTGTAACATTTCGGAAGTACTGAATGACTGTCCAAAATATCAAACTTCTGGGGAAATGTTGAGCGGGGTTCCTGACAAGACATAGCAATCTTGTTTGTTGTTTCAAATTGTGTCTTACAGCAAAATTTTTTTTCCTTTACTTTCAAAGCAAATTAAATCACCATTGGCATCATCATCATCATCATCATCATCATCATCATCAAACACACTAGCTAAATGGATATATGAACCTCTTTATCTACAGCAAACTACCTTTATATATATATATATATATATATATGCTTAAAAGCATTTCTAACGTGTTCAATATATGCTTAAAAGCATTTCTAACATGTTCAACTCTGCTGTCTCGTGTGCTTATATTTAATATATATATATATATATATATATGTATATATGTATGTGTATATATGTATGTGTATATATATATATATATATGTATGTATATATATGTATATATATATATGTATGTGTATACATATATATATATATATATATATATATATATTCTTTCGTTCATGCAGCAATTTGTATTTGAAAATCAACATCATGTATCGCCATGCATCAAACAATAGAACCTCTTTCATCTCTTTAGAATGAAAGAGATTTAACTAATTTTTGTTAACCAAAACTAAGAAAAATGAAGAAATAAGATTTCCGAAGACGACAGAAAGAAATCTATAAGGAAATTGATTTTATAATGTGTTTAATGGTGGTGATACTAAGTTGTACATTATACAATATAGTAAATTGGTTTAAAGGGTGGAAAAATTATTCATAACATTCACCCATATATGTAAGGTTTTTCTGGTATTCGATAAGAATGCTTTTAAAAAGATAAACCATCTTATGTATTTCCTAAGTTTCATTATATTTGTTCTGTGGTGGATAATCATTTGGTATAAGTTTGTCAGTCTATTTGTCTCAGTAGAAACAAGATTGGTGATAGATATAACTAATGATTGCTCGATCGTTTAAAGTGATTTTCAAATCACAAATAGTCTTCATTTGATTGTTAAATGTCTTCCTATAGATGGGTGTAGAGGTCAAATTTAAAAAAAAAACCAAAAGGAATTGTATGAAAACTGAAAGACTTCACTGCTCAAGATAGGCAGTAAATGTTTATTATGGATTATAAAATGGTTGGCAGCTGAATGAAGATAACAGAGGGTAGAGAGGACTCTCCAGTTGAGTCATGGACATGACAATCTCTCTAGTGTTGGTGCCACGATAAAATGCACCATACACTCAGTAAAGTGGTTGGCAATCGAACGGAGAAAACATAGGGTAGAGAGGGCTCTTTAGTTGTGTCGTGAACATGACAGCCTTTTTAGTGTTGGTGCCACGATAAAATGCACCCAGTGCACTCTGTAAAGTGGTTGGTGATAGGAAGAGCACCCAGCCATAGAAACGAAGTCAAATGAATCGTACTAGTGAGAAGTGAGCCGACAACCTGTCTAGAAGAGTGGTGACTCCAACCAGGAATTGACTCAGACGAAAATCACCGATCCAACCCATGCCAGCATGGAAAGTAGACATAAAATGGTGATGATGATATACTGGCTGTGTACCAAATTGTTGGCTATTTTTCTGTTGGCTAAGATTAAAATAATTATGGCTTTGATTTACAAAAGGTGTTGCTGACTTTAAGTAGTATAATTTTTATTAATAGTTATTAGCATTAGATTTGAAATGTGAAATTGCTTTGCTACCATTTAGAAATCATATATTACTAAACACACAAAGTATTAGAAATTGGTAAAAGAAAAAAATATGATAAAAGAAATAAAGGATTTATCCAAATAAGATATAAAGAGATTTCAAAAGAATGCAAAATTGCTTTCCTACATGGATGCAAGGGTTTAGAATTATAGGAAAATAAAATTGTGTAATGTTCATTCATATTGTAATCAAATGAAACTTTGTTGAGCATTTGATTATAATTATGGAGGAAAGAGAATGATATAGTGTGGTGTTCGTACGTTTCCCAAGGGCATTAGTGTGAAGTGAATGACTTTAATTGGGAATTAAAACAGACTTGCAGTGTTTGCTTGTCAAGAGTTTAATTCTTGCTTTACAGTTATTGAATTTGGTGTTTAGAAACAAGTACGATCCTTTGAGAAACTATATTGTTGACTCTCTTCCTGATAATGTCTGGAATTTTATTCCACGGAGGAAATATATGGAGTTCTAACTTTTTTGAAATATTTTGTTGGACAGCTCCCAGTTTGGTTCACTTTTGACTGGATGAGTAACTGTCCTTACAGATAATGTCCAGGGTTTTCTTGGAATGAAAGGAAAAATCAACTGCTGTCATTTCTTTTGGGACACGAATTCATTTATGACAATAATGGCTGTGTGGTTAAAAAGTTCGCTTTGCAACCACGTGTTTTCGGATTCAGTCCCACTGCATGGCACCTTGGGCAAGTCTCTTCTACTATAGCCTCGGCCTGACCAGTGATTTGTGAATGAAATTGGTAGACAGAAACTGTGTGGAAGCCCATCATGTGTGCGTGTATATATATATATATATACATATATATATATATATATGTGTGTGCATGCGTTTTTGTCTCCACGACTTCATGTCGATATTGCTTAAGCAACTAGAATTGTTTGTTTGGGCAAGTGTCTTCTACTATAGCCTCGGGCCGACCAATGCCTTGTAAGTGAAATTGCTAGACAGAAACTGTATAGAAACCTGTCATATATGTGTGTGTGTGTGCGTGCGTGCATGTGTGTGCTTGTCATTGCTTGACACCGTTTGTTGCTGAATCGGCTGGTGACATTTGTTTACATTTCCATAAAACAAATTGCCCATCCGTTTGGTAGCTCAGTGATGTTTCCCATACTTAAATTAATCTGTATGGTGACAGTAAGGGTATCCGACTGTTAAATGCTGCCTCAAACAATCTCCGTCCAACCCATGCTAGCATGGAAATACAGACGTAAAAACGATAATGATGATGATATTATCTATATATATATATATTATAATGGATTCAGGCAAAATGGCTCTGGAAATCATAATACTTGAAAATCTATCATGGGAATGGATTATGTTGTACTATCTAGTTCTATTACTAATTGCATAACATTAATATTGTATTTCTGTATTTTAGAGAGTTAGTGTGCTTGTTGTTTAATTAAAACTGTCATTTAAATAGATTTAAAACTTTGTTGTGCATGGAAGTACTAACTACTATAACCAATTGATTTTGTTTGGTCTTGAAAATAATTTACATCTTTGAATCTAGTGTGTGTTTATTTAATAGTTTATAAAAATTTGGTAATTTAAAGATTTATTATGTAAGAAATCATTATTTGTTTCATGAACATTTTGTATAAATATGAATTTTTCTTCATAGTTATTAAAATTTTAAATTTTTGTATTGATTTTTTTTTTTTATTCATTATGAAATCAATATCATGATAGCTACTTTCTTTTAGTATTTTATAAGTAATTATTTTATTTGTATTTTTTAAAATATTTAATATAACTTGTGGAATATATTTTGCTTGGAAACAAGTTAAACAGGAAAAAAATATATATATATTAAAAAAAAAAAAATTGACTTCGTAGATAAGGCCTCTCCTGTTCAAGCATTGTGCTGTGTTCTTGGACAAGACATTTAATCTTATACACATTAATCTCCCAGGCAACAAAGCTTTCTAATATAACTTGGTGTGAAATGAGTTTTGTAAAGAAGCCTAGATATGACTCATCAGAAGTGTTCCATTGTGTTAAATTGTTAAGATGAAAAATCATGTGTAAACAACAAATCCTAGGTGTACAACCCCCTGAGTAGTTTAATCTTGAATACTTAAGTGCTGTAGCTTGGGAGGGACAATGTTTGTGAGGCTAAGGTATTAGTGTTTGATAACATAGTGTCTTAAGTTCAAATCTTATTATTAGAACAACCGTATATGTTGCACCTGATGCTGTGTTGCTTCAGTTTGATTTACTGAACAAAGCCATTGCTACTTAACAGTTAGTTCACTGGTTACCAGTAGAAATGGTATCCTGCTTCCGCTGCTGTAAATAAACCATACAACAATGGATGGTATACAGACAAAACAAAAATCCCTAATGGTCCCGTTGGAATAATTTAAATTGTTAATCATAGATTAAGGCCTTCTTCCTGCTATAGCAAACATTCAAGTGCGAATTTAAATTCAAATGCAAATATATCCTTCAAATTAGTCTTTTAAATATGTAGCTGGTTATGCCAGTGGTTAAAGTCCTACTGGAGCCTATGGGCGGGACCCATTAGGCCGGCGCTTATCCCAGTTCCAGTGGCGTTGAGCAACTGAGAGTGCACGCCCCCACAGCTACTGCTGGTACTCATTTTCAGCTGAGTGGACTGGAGTAAAATAAAGTGCCTTGCTCAAGGACACAATGCACCACCTAGTCTGGGAATCGTAACCACAACCTTACGATTGTGAGCCCAACCACCACCTAACCACTAGGCCATACACCTTCACATATGCCAGTATGAGCCCAACCACCACCTAACCACTAGGCCATACACCTTCACATATGCCAGTATGAGCCCAACCACCACCTAACCAATAGGCCATACACCTTCACATATGCCAGTG
>JAOPJM010001205.1:5653528-5667748 GCA_027124095.1 Muusoctopus leioderma | reverse complement strand
AATATTAATAACAAAATAAATATCAATTTCTTTTTTTTTTTCTGCCACTCTAATGATTCCGCTAGGCCTCTGTCCTAGACTGGTACTTTATTTATCTACCCTGAAAGGATGACAGGCAAAGTTGACCTCAGCAGAATTTGAACTCAGAGTGCAGTGAGCCAGAACAAATACCACAAAGCATTTTATCCAACGCTCTATTGACTCTGCCAATTAGTGTTCTTCTATCAGACTCTATTGACTACAGATCAACCTCGATTGAGCAGACTTATGATCAAAGGCAATTCAGTTATGACCATCCCATCTTTTTGGGTATCTAGGACTACATCATCTAATGCATGTCTGTATCTCTTTGAAGATGATGGAGCATGATTTGAGGAAGATTTAGTTACTATTTCTAGCAATCTGAGCGACCACATAGACTCTCTCATTGGCTTGTGTATTTATTGTTAAAGTAAGAACTAATGAAGATAATTAGATTATACTAATTGGTATGTGATCTAGTTTTAAAACAAAAATATGAAGTCAACATTCTCATCAATTAAGTTTTGTAAGTATTTCTCTAGTTTCTTCATTGAAGTTACATGAAAGCTAAAACCAACAGATTTAGTGTTTCTGATAGTCAAAGTTAATAATTATTATATCACTATCATGATAATACTCAGATAATACTTTAGGTTTTAGTTTCTAGTTTGAACCTTATCATAGAAACTGCTCTAATATTTTGTTGTCATGATAATTGGTCTACTCTTGCTGCTGAGATTTGAAGATTTTTCTCACACATGCATTATTATAGTTGGAGGTTTAAGTATGGTTGAATGGAAAACTCCACTGAAGTAGGTTTTAACTTTTTCATTTTAAATTCGTTTCGTTAATTTGCTTTTTAAAAAGCTATTTACTCAAATTGTCTTTGAAGTAAGGTTATTATTATCAGTATGAAGCTGACATGTGTTAAGTGTACACGTATCATTGTCCATCCCTTTATAGATAGTTAAATCACGATATTTCAACAGACAGGGTAGCCATATTAGAAACGAATTAGCCAGCCAGATTTCACAATTTTCTTTCTGATTTATTTTCTTTCTGTAAACTGAGCACTGTAAATTGTGTAAGTGAAATGTGTGTCCGTGTGTATGAGAGTATGAGAGTATGTTGTGGGTGTTAAATAAGTGAAATGTGTGTATGAGAGTATGAGAGTATGTTGTGGGTGTTAAATAAATGAAATGTGTGTCTGTGTGTATGAGAGTACGAGAGTATGCTGTGGGTGTTAAAATAATTAATGCTTTATGATTTTTATTCTCAAATTGATATTTTAGATTCAAGCAAGTGTTTTTTCTATTATCTGATTGATGCTAATCTTAATGGAAATGAATATTTAAAAAAAAAAAAAATATTAAATAGTATTTTAGCTTTAATTAATTTTTTTTTAAATTATTTTTTTAACCGTTTATTTTATAAAATGTAGTGATGATATGTTGAGATGGTTGACACGTCTCACTAGCAATTTGTCTTCGTATTCTAGCAGGGGGAAAACAAAATTTGTTTTTATCCTACGAGACATAGCTACAGTTAGGAATGCTTGGAGGAAGATTAACTTCGGGTTAGTGCCAGAAATAAAGACCCAGTCATTGATGTCAACGCTGATAATTATAATAATATTTTTTTTTTTTTTCAACATTGGCACAAGGCCAGAAATTTCGGGGGAGGGGTAAGTCAATTAAATCGACACCAGTTCTTGACTTGTACTTTGTTTATCGACCCCAGATTGATGAACGGCAAAGTTGGCCTCGGCGGGGTTTGAACTCAGGGTGTAGCAAGCCAGAATGAATACTGCAAGGCATTCTGTCTGACGTGCTAACAATTCAGCCAATCCACCATAGTAATAATAATTATAATTATAATAATAATAATAATTGTTTCTAACATAGGCACAAAGCCAACAAGGCATTCTGTCTGTCACGCTAATGACTCTGCCAATAAGGCCAGAAATTTAGCAGGAGGGGAACAATCAGTTACATCGACCCTGGAGGGATGAATGGCAAAGTTGACCTGACCTCAGTGGAATTTGAACTCAAAACATAAAGTGCTGTAACTAAATACCGCAATAATAATAATATTAATTGTGTCTACGATAGGCACAAGGCCAACAACACCAGTACTTCACTGGTACATTATTTTACCAACTGCAGAAGGATGAAAGGCAAAGTTGACTAATAATAATAATAATGGTAATAATAAAAATATAATTAAGTAGTGTTTTGTTTGCATGTGCAAATTACTGATTTATTAGACTATAAGTTATGGGTTCAATATTAACCATATTAAACCTTGTGGTGTGCCGAGTATATCACCTAATTAAGTTTACCTGAAAAAGAAGTGCCACTTCTACCTCTAGGACATCTGATCAGGAAATACATAGGTTAATATTTACTGAATTTACAGAACCATCAGATCTTTTGAGAAATGGATGTCAAATCTTTCAGTGGTGCCAAATGAACTTAGTTTGATGATAATAATGATTTGAACCTATGACCAATAATTATTGTAGTCAACTGAATCATTCTCATAAAAATATTTTTATCAGTTCTGAAAAAACAGTTTATATTGGCAGAATTTGAACTCAAAATAATGTTTTAAAGCAATTAAGCTCAACCCACTACCATCTATGTCGTCTTCTCTTCTTCTAATGATTTTTATTACTAGGTACAAATTTTGTAAATGGTATTTTAGAGTCAACTAAACTGACACCAATATATAACTGGTACTTTTTTAATTGACCCTAGAATGATGAAGCAATCCTGGCTAAATTTGAACTTAGAACATAGAAAAATGAAACTAAACTGGATAAATTGTCAATTTGCTACCCTAATGATGATAGTAATAAAATGTAGTTTATTATAAAATAAAAAAAAGTGACAGTTTACTTTAAATGTAGAAATATATTTTTAATTATGTCCAATTATCTGTTTTATCTGTTTTACTCTCATAATTGATGCGCCATTAATAAATCACAGACATATCTCAAATTTCTCTCGACAGCTTGAAAAAATATATCATCATCATCATTTTATATCCGCTTTCCATGCTGGCATGGGTTGGATGGGGGATTTCGACCCGAGTCGATTCCTGGTTGGAGTCACCACTCTCCTAGATGGGGGGGGGGGGGGTCTTTGGTCTGCATCTCACTCGCACATCTCTTTTGGTTTGGGTTCTATGGCTGGATGCCCTTCCTATCACCAATCACTTTTATAAATTAAAACATTATTATAGGAATGTGATATAACGTGTCTGTTGAAAATAAATTGATCCTTTATGAATTGTTCTCCTTCATATAAACAATTGAAAAGTTCCCTATTGTAGTCCCTTAAGTTCCCTATTGTAGTCCCTTAAGAAATTAAGTACAGGTTACTTTTGTACAAAAGATCGTATCAGTGGAAAGCCCTCCTCGCTATCTCTACTCGAGCAAACCTATAAAAAACTCATCTCTATTCAACAAATGGTTCTACCTCAAGAGTTAGGCTTCTCTTCTTCATCAGGGCATACATAGTAATACACATAGTTGAAAGAGTGGAATACAATCTGTTGATGTAGAACATCACTAGTTTCCTCAGGGCATACATTATATTCCACTCTTTCAACTATGTATTACTATCTGTTGATGTAGAACATCACTAGTTTCCTCAGGGCATACATTGTATTCCACTCTTTCAACTATGTGTATTACTATCTGTTGATGTAGAACATCACTAGTTTCCTCAGGGCATACATTGTATTCCACTATCTATCATGTTTCAGTTTAGTCTGGGATCACGTTGTACACACTGTTTGTGTGTAGAGTGTGATGTAACTGTCTGCTCATGTTGTACACACTGTTTGTGTGTAGAGTGTGATGTAACTGTCTGCTCATGTTGCATTCAATTGGCTGTTCGACATCTTTATGAACATGTTGAGAGGTTTTTTGTTGTTTTTCGGTGATTGCAAAAGCAAAAGGGGGAAGGTTCGCTTAGTTTAGCGTTTGACACTAAACTACGTAAAGTCAACACAAATTTCCCAGCTAAGTAATTGGTGTTCAAATTGTATTTGTAAAGCATATATGTCACATTATATAATTGATATCTTTGTTTCACATCAATCTGACATAGCCACATTGAAGAAACCTTGTTTCTGAGGGCTTTTTCTAACCACTTACCATCTCTTCCTGCATAATCATCATCCATTGTCATTATACCTGAATTATCTTCCAATTTGAAACATTTAAGTTATATCTAACTTCTTGCTTAAACTCTGATTTATTCACAGATTATATATTGTAGTACTTCATTCACATCATTTCCAGCTTTTGTATATCTTCCACCTTTAGTGGTTTGTATTTCCCTATACCGTACAATAAAACATTTCCTACATACATACAATATGACTATTCTTTTGTGGAGGAAAAAAAAAAAGAAGAAATAGCACTTTCTTACTAACAAAAGCAGATGTTATCATCTATTGTGAATTAACCAGTGTTCTACCTGTATTCCACTAGTCACATCACTAGCAGGATTAACCAGTGTTCTACCTGTATTCCACTAGTCACATCACTAGCAGGATTTATCTATTTCAAGTGATCTGTCACTGGTATTCCCAGTCTTTGTACCTGCAATACATGCTTTATCTCTGTTTTAACATTGTGAAAATTAATAGTAATCAAATAAAATCAGTTTCTAGTTTAACAGAAATAATTTACATCAACCTACTATTTACGCTACAGAGAAACAAAATATCTATAAATATAAATGACGCAGGCACGGCTGTGTGGTTAAGAAGTTTCCTTCGTAACTACATGGTCCCAGGTTCTCTACCATTGTGTGGCACCTTGGGCCAACCAATGCCTTGTGAGGGAAATTTGTAGACAGAAACTGTATAGAAGACTGTCATATATGTATGTATGTGTGCGTGCTTGCGTACGCTTGTCATCGCTTGACACCTTTTATCGCTGAATTGGCTGCTGACATTTGTTTACATCTCCATATAACAAAATGCCAGGCCGTTTGGTATTTCGGTGGTATGATTCCCATACTTAAAATCAGTGTGGTTGGTGACAGGAAGGGAATTTGACCATAAAATGCTGCCTCTAAAAATCTCCATCCAACCCATGCTAGGATGAAAACATGGACGTAAAAATAATGTTGATGATTTTCATATTATTATGGAGATACATAAAATCACTTTCCAGTTAGTTATTACTTTCTTCTGTTCTTGTGTAAAACAATTATTAAATTTGAAATGTTAGATTTTTACACTTGTTTTCTACTAACAATAACTATTGGTCTACAACTGTAGTGTCATCAAAACAATATTTTTTTTAAAGTTCCTATATAAGTAATTTACTTAAAATGTTATACCATTTCATGAAAACAATTGTATATTTTGAACAACTACATTTTGTCCAGTGTGGAGAAAATCAAAATAATCAAACTGCTGCTTTTATCTGAATAAAGAAGGAAGCAGTCTACTAGTTTATAATTAATCAGAGAGATTGTGTATACAACAGAAATGCTAATAAGTTTATCAGTGATTATCCTCATTTGCAAATAGTACTTTTTACACTTTCATCAATAATATTTTAGTCAATAGACAGCAGCCTACTGTAACTTTAATGTCAGCCTCTACCTCTCCATCTATTTTGTGCAGCAAAGAAAATTTTCAAAACAGTTGAAGCAGCTGCAGCTGCTGCTGCTGCTGTTCTAATAATACAATTGTTGCTGCTGCTGCATCATGTGTGTGGTGTGTATATGTGTCTGCGTGTGTGCAGATGAGAGCAAAAGAGAGGGAGAGAAATAAATGGAGTGAGTTCTCTGTTGAAGTGCTGCTGCTGCTGCTGCTGCTGTGTCTCTGTTTCTCTGTTGAACATTTATCTTGTGTTCCTTACTATCGCTACTACAGTTGTTTATTGCATTTCATTTATTTTTCTTCTTTTTGGACTGGACTGCATTTTAAAATGCAATTCTATATAGTAACGCATTACTGTCAGAATGGAACTAACACAACGCAGCAGAGCTGGGAATGTTGATACCTATAAGCAATGGCCATGGATATATATTCTTACTTCAATGTTGTATCCTAGGACAGGATACAACAAGAGCAGCACCATGAAGTACAAATTTTAAATCTCAACAACATAAATAATGAAAATTGACTAAATTTGAAATTTGGGATTTATGCTATAAAACATGATTTCCTTTTCACAGAACAGTTTGAAACCATAACGGATAATAGAAAACTGTTTTATATAGTTGATGATGACTTTCCTGCTTCTGGTTCCTGCTTCTGGTGGTGGTGTGCCTTATTTTGAATTAATGTGATATTTCTAAAGATCTGTATAATTAACAGTTTTTTTTTTTTATTTTTGTCTTTTTTTTTTTTTTTACTGGAAAAATCTAAAGAAAGAGTTTGTTTGCAAGACGTACGTTCTAGAGCGACGTATATTTCTGGTTGTGTTCTCCAATGTGAAATAGTGTTTCACTTAAACAGGTGTAGCTTGCTAAGATGTTGGTGTCATGTTACTTGATAGCTTCTACTTTTTTATATGTATTGTTTTTTAATGACATTGCTCAGTGAAATCAGTGTAGCTATTTGTTTTCTGTTTAAATCAGTTTCACTTTCACAATTCAAACTAAACCACTATAATAGTATCCAAGCCAAATATTATTCCTATCAAAGATACATAAAATAATTGTTTGGTATTTTTTTTTTTCTGTGGGTGTTTTAGGTTGTGTTTTCTGATTTAAAGTTTTTCTTTACCTATAAATTTTTAGTAATACTTAAAGAAAGTTATAAAGAACTTCTGAGTCCTAGAATCTTTTATTTTTAGTGGGAGCTAGGCTTAGTAAGGGATTATTTTATACATATTTCTAATGAATATATAAAAGTGTTGTGTTAGGAAATATATACTCCTTGACTATATGTTAAAACTTAATGTGCTCTCTGATGGAAACAAACTTTTGTAATATGTTCTAGTATTTATCATCAAATATTTATTAATTATTAAATTATATAGAAAGAAAAAAAATCACTGAAGTTGTTTTGATATGAACCAGTGATATTGCTTATTGTTGACAATTTCTGAATGAGTGTATTATATTTTTTTCCTATACATCACAAAACTTCTTAAATGATAGGGCTGGTTTCACTTGGATTTCTAGAATATATATGATTAAAATTATATTTTGAACATGAATTGCTGTATATATACCACACTGGATTATTAATCTACCATGAACATATAAAATGCATATATTGCATATTGCTATTTAACTTGTAATGTTTCACCAGAGGATGTAAATGTCCACTTACAACTCACCCAAGAGAAACACCATGAGGGTCACATATCGGCGGGTAAGTAATATAATGGGACAAAACCATATTTCATTATATAACAAGCACTTAGCAAACATTCCAATGTGTTCTAAGTATCTTTATTTGTATTTCATATTATTTTGGGCAGAGTTTTCATTCATCACTTGAAATGAATGGAGATATTGTCGGTTGATTCTTGAAAAGTACTCAAATATCTTCTTTTGTTTTATATTGTTTATCTTCAATTAGTATGTATGTTAATTTGGGAAATCTAGCAAATTAACAAAGTGTCTATTACTTCTTTTGGTAATTGTCTCCTTTTTTTTTGTTGTGGGTAAAATATATTTTGGAATCTTTACTGGAAAATACCTCTTATAATAATTATTAACAGTTATCGTTTCTTTAGGTTTACTACCTTTTATCATTCTAATCATATGATCCTTGTTGGCTTCGTTCAGGAGGGGCTAAAATATAACTTTTTTTTCTCTCCTGTCCTCATATGAAAATCAATAAGAATACATTTTTAATTATGTTTGTAACTATTTTTGTTGCACCACTTTTGATCCTCTATTTATTGGTGTTTCTACCATGGACACATCTATTCTTTTTGGAACTAGGTTCACACTTCAGTTCTGTTTGCTATTATTTCAATCAATGTATATTTATCACTAAAAGTCATGAATAACGGTTCTGTATTCCATTTGTTTGTTTATACCAAATTCATTTTGTAATTTATAAATATTTAGCTTACAAAATATTTTGGCCTACCACTGAAAATACTATTTTACTAAAGGAAATATGAAATGCACTTCAGACAATCACGTATACTGTTGATTTTTATGAATTATGTCGTATCTTATAGAATCTTACTTGTAGCATTTAGCACTATGGATAATTCTCCTTTTGAGAACTTCATACATACATTGAATATAAGGGAGAACAGAAGAGAATACATATTATTGATGTTGTTAATGTTTTTAAATGTTTTAAATTAATGTTTTTCTATCCATTCAGAAATGTAGCAAAATCTAAATATTTTTAGTGTTTTATTTCTACTACCTCTATATTTCAGTGCCAAACTTTATGATTACGTACAAACCTTGGGTCAATCAGTTATACTTTCTGCCCCTTTTGTTGTACCATTATACTACTAGCCTTCTTTCTATGCTATAATCTAGCATTTTGGTAAATGACCTCTATTTATTGATTTTCTTCCAACTTACATTGGCATTTATTTTGCTTTTGGAAGACATAAATTTATAAATATCTTTTTTCAGTCATTCAGTCTCGGCAATCATATTTGCTCATTTCTTCACTTACTTATCACAAAGTTTTATGTTGAAGTAGCCTATCATTGTATAGTGTTGTTGTTGTTGTTGTTGTTGTTTTGTTTATCTTTCTTGACATTTAAAAGGTATTTTCATTTAGTCTTAGAGTGATTAAAATATTGATTTCTTTCATAGTCACAAGGCCTCACATCTAAAGGAGAAGGAGAAGAGAAATAAGAGTGTGTAATGTTCATGCCCTCCTCAAGAACATTACTTAGGAAAAGCCCATAAGAAAATTTGGGTGTCACATAAAATTTGCTGACATTATTGAAGTAAAAGAAATATTTAGTGAAATAAAATGTTTATTTATTCTCCATAATGAAGGTGTAATGAATTATTATAAACTTTATTAGAAACCTATTCTTCATACAATAAACTAGTGGCAGTCAGTTGCCTCACTAGGCGGCCCTAAACTATATACTGGATTCCCAGTTACTGCTAAACAATTCTGGTTATGCAAAGCTAGCTGTCATACACTGATTGAGCCATCCCGTCACCCATTCCCATTCTGGTAACCACCAGATCTTTTAACTATGAACATACCAAGCCAACAAAAGAACTTGCTAGATTTAACAACCAAATCTCCCTCAAACAACACCCTCTGGCTTAAGAAAAAGGACACATTGAATAATGCATCCCTAGATACACAATGCCCCCCAAAAAGATAGGATGGTCACAGTTTGAACAATTTTCGTCATAAGTCTGCTCTGCTCAGGACTAAGTTGGGACTAACCACCAACATTATACTGAATAGGGAGTGTGGAGTGTGACATGTCCTAACTGCCATTGTTACATGTCCTAACTGCCATTGTTAAACTCCACACAATCAACCATTGCTTTATGTAATGTAGAGTGTGGTCCCAAAGCCTACCGGAACTGCTAGACCTGTTTCTGTGCCATAGGCCAGGGTTAGGGTTAGGCTGTTTCTGTGCCATAGGCCAGGGTTAGGGTTAGGCTGTTTCTGTGCCATAGGCCAGCTTGAGTAAAGCTGAGTGGCACTAAAAACTTTATAAAAACTTTTATTACTGCTCTTAATTTTGCAGCATTTTGAGACATCATCATCATCATCATCATCATTTTATGTCTGCTTCCCATGCTAGCATAGGTTGTCAACAACATAGGTTGTCAACAACATAGGTTGTCAACAACATAGGTTGTCAACAAAAGACAAAATGAAAAAAAATGTAGGCCAACCAGAGATTGGTGTAGTTCGTAGAAGAAAAAAAAAATGAACCATTTGAATGAAGACATTTTTTAAACCTGACTGATTTGTATTTTATTAGTGTTTTACGTAGCAAGATTTATGAGAAAAATACAGGGATAATATTTAATGAAAGCAATCATTTGAGATTTAATTAAATCTAAGTTATACATTAAAGGAATAAAACTATAGATGTCAGCATGTATCAGTGATGAAAACATAAGATAATGAATGATGCTTCAATTTCTAATCAGGATAAAAATTAATTATTTTTTTAATCATTTTGTCTGAGATGATGTGCCTGTGTGCATTTTAAGTCTTTTTAGACTGAAAGTCAGTGGTAACTGAGTGAGATTAACACAGATAGTATTCAATTTGTTGATTAAGCATACTAAGTACAAACATACTATATTTATCCAAGCTAAATAGTATTAATGTAAATGACTAAAAATCACCGTTTCACTAATTTTATATTTGTACTCTCAATCTTGAGTTTTATCAATCTCCAGAACTAAATTAAACACACTATTTGTTTTCAAATCACACATCACAAACTTTGTTATCCATTCTTAAACCAACACCATCCAACCTGAATTCAGCACTGATTAGAATTGCAGGAACATTTAATTTGAGTTAACCAAACTCTAAAACATATACTTTAATCTAAGGCAAAAATGTTAATGCAGTTTGAATTCAAATAGTTTAAAAGCAATTAAAATGACTCTTCCATAGAGTTAATGAAGAATTTACCATAAGTAGATTGGTCTGAAAGTTTTCAAGAATAAAGTATTTTTTAACTTTGAAAATTGATTAGCTCTATTGCAAACAAGTTTCTAGAACTGCCTTTCTCTGTTTCATATGCTTTTGAATCATTCCTTGTGTGTACCCTTCATCTATGTATTTTGTGAATATTTTCTGTTCAGTTTTGTTATGGCTTTGTAGCTACCATCAGGTCATATTTGTTTTCCACAGGAGTTCAGTTTTCATTGTACATGATCATTTTTATTATTTAAGACTTCAAATTAAAACATTTTTTAGATTTAGTAAAGACTGGTGCAGTGATGATATATGTGGCAAGAAGTTTGCTTTGTAACCACGTGGTTCTGGGTTCTCCCCAACTACTTGGCACCTTGAGTAAATGTCTTCTACTACAGCCCCGGGTCGACCAATGCCTTGTGAGTGAAATTGGTAGGAAAACTGTATAGAAGCCTGTCATCTGTGTGTGTGTGTGTGTGTGTGTGTGTGCATGCTTGCATGTTTCTCCACGGAGTCTTAATTGTTGACATCGCTACTGGTGATTGTTTGTTTACATCCCATGAATAATAATTGGCCAACAGATTAGCTGTTCAGTGGTTAAAGATTCGTTGAAAAACTACCTTACATCCGACTATAGAATAACTACTCCAAAAACAAAATTCGTCCAACTCATGCCACCATTGAAAAATGGACATAAAAACGATGATGATGATGATGATGATGATAAGGCTGCCATTAGGAAATGTTTTGAGTTTGTTGACCTCTACATTCAGCTGTTTAACCTAATCATACTTGCTTGCCAAACTACAACATTCAGTATTTTATCAGATGCCATCTTTAGGTTGACAAAAGCCAGACATTAGTTGCCTAACTCGTAGAAATACAAAGTACATGGCTTCTATTTTACGTCTATTGTGCACTTTTAGTGCCTTACTCTGTAGGGTTTCTTATTGACAGTCCACTACTCTCTTATTTATGATAATGTTGACAGGCATGCCTTTGATGAAGTATGGCTGAATGAGTGAAAATATTTACCTTGATTTCAAACGTTCAACGATTGTATGGGTAAGGTAAGAGCTATCATTATGTAACAGGGAACAGTTATGATGATGCTGAAAATCAAAACAAATCTCATCATCACCATCACCATCATTTTACGTCCACTTTCCATGCTGGCATGGGTTGGATGGGTGATTTCAGATCTAGTCAGGTCCTGATTTGGAGTCACCACTCTCCTAGATGGGCTGGTGGCCTATGTCTTGCTCATACATTTCATTTGGCATGGTTTCTACGGCTGGATACCCTTCCTATCACCAACCACTTTACAGAGTGTACTGGGTGCATTTTATCCTTATGAGTGAAATTGGTAGACGGATACTGTACGGAAGCCTGTCCTATATCTTAGTTCTTCCCCCATTCGCGAACGGATAAGGTGGCAAGCGTCCTCCAGCAGTGGCGATTGGCTGCGGTGTTCTCCACGTCAGCCCATGCGATGTTGATATGCTTGAGATCTTCTTAGAATGTTCTTCTCCAGGTGTTCTTTGGCCAGCCTCTTTTCTGCTTTCCCTCTGATGGTGTCCATCTCATTGCTGTTCTCGCATGCCAATTTGGTGTAGCCGCAGAATGTGTCCTGCCAAATGAAACCACCTCTCTGCCACTATATCCTGAAGGTGCTTAGTTTGGGCTCTGTCCAGGATCTCCTCATTGGTGATTCGATCCCACCAGGTAACCTTCAGAATCTTCCGCAGACACCGTTGGTGAAAAAACGTCCAACTTCCTGCTGATGTACACTGTCATTTTCCATGTTTCGCTGGTGTACAGAGCAGTGGGAAACATGATGGTGTTGTACGGACGGATCTTCATGGCACTACTGATGGTGTTAGATGCCCAGATGCGTCGCATTCGCTGGAAGACTGATGTGGCTTTACCGATCCTGCAGTTCACATCCTTTTCCATGTCACCATCTCTGCTAATGGTGCTGCTCAGGTAGGTGAAGTTGTCGACATCCTCCAATTGTTGTTTGCCGATGTAAATTGGGGCTGACTGTTTATTGGTGGTGTTGATGTTCATCACTTTAGTCTTCTCGCAGCTAATGCGCAGCCCAACCTCGCCTGCGTTTTCCTTCAGCCTCGTTGTCAAGCCTTGTAGTCCTCCACATGTTTCTGATATCTGGGCAATATTGTCCGCAAAGTCCAAGTCACACAGCCTTCCTATATCCTTCCACCTCAGCCCCGCGTCAGTTCCGGTGGTCGTTTTCTTCATAACAATGTCGACTACCAACAGGAAAAGAAGGGGCGAGAGGATACAGCCCTGTCTGATACATGTGATGATGTTGAAATAGTCTGTATTTCCATCGCTTGTTCTCACACAGCAGCTGGAATCTTGGTATACATTCCGAAAGATGTTGACGTACTGCTGTGGGATGCCGTAAGCTAGGGTGATGTTCCACCAGAGACTCTCTGTGTATGCTATCGAATGCCTTCTTGAAATCGATAAAGTTTATTGACAGTTGTTGAAATTCGATGCATTGTTCAATGATGTTCCTCAGGGTAAAAATCGGCTCAGTGCACGAGCGACTGCTGCAAAATCCGGCCTGTTCTTCCCTCGGCAAGGCATCGAGGGCTTCACGCAGCCTATTTAGCAGCACGGTGCAGGAGACCTTGCCTGGTACAGAAAGCAGGGTGATTTCTCTCCAGTTGTTACAGTCCGCTAAGTTCCATTTTGGGGGCAATTTCACAATTACTCCCTTCCTCCAATCAGCTAGGACTTGTTCATTGTTCCAGCAGCCATTGATGAGATCTCTTAGCGCTGAAACTGTACTGGGTCCGCCGCATTTCAGAAGCTCAGCTGTAATCTGGTCTTAACTTGCGGCTTTGATTTTCTTGAGCTTTCTGAGCGCAGTCACTACTTCCTCCATCGAAATGGAGCCCATGCTCATTTGCAGCGGTGGGGCAGCGGGAATGTTGGTAAAATCAAAGAGATCTGTTGGGACTGGTAGGTTGAGGGTCTCTTTGAAGTGTTCTACCCATCTAGCATTCTGTTCTTTCACTGTAAGCAGCGTCTTCCCGTTCTTATCCCGCCCAGGAATAGAGCTATTGCTCTTTGCGCCTGTTATCTCTCTGACGATGCGATACAGGGTCTTCGCGTCATTCCTTCGAGTTGCTTCTTCCGCTTCCTGCCCCTTCCGTTCGACTCATGACTTTTTATCTGTTTTGCAGCTCTTCTTTACCATTAGGTCCAGTGTTTCATATTCCGCCACAGTTTGTTCTTTTCCCCCTCATCTGTTCTTGCCTAATCTCTTTTTCTTTAATAGAATAACAGTAATGAATAACAATAACTCAGTTTAAATTCATCTGAGTAGTCAGTCACCAATGATAAAATGATGTTTCATTTGTTAAATGATAAAATGGTTTTGTATTGTGTATTAAAATGTTATTGTTACTTATAGAATATACTATACAACGGTAATTAACTCAGTTTAAGGTGTCGGCTGCTTGTCGGTCGCAGAACTGAACTGCGCAGAAATGACTTCCATTTTCGGATCGAAGATGTCAAAATGTACGAATTTGGCAAGTCTACTGTATGTATGTATGTATG
>JAOPJM010001205.1:5529882-5545870 GCA_027124095.1 Muusoctopus leioderma | reverse complement strand
GAGTATCTTGAAATTTAGAAAATGGTTAATGTTTGAAACACTTCAAACACAAATATATTACTGGTATTGTAAACACTAACTTGTTTATATTCTAAACAGCCATTTCATAACTTATGTAGTAATTTTCAAATTATATAATATATATATATATTTCTTTTTAAATGAAATTATTTCACTTGAAGTTATTATGAATGCAAAAATAGGGATTGTTTTGTATAATGAGTGTAGTTTAAATAGAAAATTGGAATAGAAACTATTATTGTTATTATTATTATTAGGGGGTAGTGGATTGACAGATTCATTAGAGCGTCGGTCAAAATGCCTTGCAGTTCCAGCTCTTTACGTTCCGAGTTCAAATCCCACTGAAGTCTACTTTGCCTTTCATCCATCCGGGTTTGATATACAAAGTACCAGTCAAGTACTGGGGTCAATTTAATCGACTTACCCCTCCCTCTAAAATTTTTGGCCTTGTGCCTAAGTTAGAAATAATTATTATTATTAGGACGGTGGATTGGCAGAATCAATAAGACATCGGACAAAATGCCTTCCAGTATTTATTCTGTTCTTTACATTCTGATTTCAAATCTCACCACGGTCAACATTGCCTTTCATCCTTTCGGGATCAATAAACAAAGTACCAGTCCAGTACTGGGGTAGATTTAATCGACTTATCCCTCCCCTAAAATTTCTGGCCTTGTGCCAATATTAGAAAGAATTAATATTATTTTATGGATTTCTACCACAATTGTAAAAGTATATAAATACTTGTTTCTAATTGAATTAATTTAATTCGAATGTTATAATTAATATATTCAGTATCAATAATTATATTATTTTAAAGTTCATACCAACAATTAATTTAGCCCAAAAATATTATTGTCATTTCAATGTAGTATATGATTGTGTGTGTGTGTTATTGTTTAGCCCCTGGTCAGCCCTAAATGTGCAGACCTATGATCAAAAGTATTACAGCCATAAATAACCACCCTGTCTTTTTATGTGTATCACAAACTACTTTGTCTAATGTGTTATTTCTTTAAGATAGTAGGCTACAATTTGAGGTAAGTTTGGCTGATATTTCTTGCCCATCAAGCGACCACATAGAAGCTCCCTCATTGGTTTATGTATGTGTTACAGTATTGTATCATAAATCATTACAAACCATGCTAAAGGTTTTAAAGAAATTGATGTAGGATTTTTTCTCCACTTCTAAGAAATTTTAAAAATGCATTGTTTACAAATTAAACTTAATTTATTTTTCACCCATGGCAAGTGTTCTGTTGTATATACACCAGCAGGAAGGTTACATAGAGTGCAAACTTACTATGTTGCATTTTACAATGTAAAATGCACACGTTGACTGAAGGACAATATAAAGTTATATATAAGGATATATTCATTAAATAATTATTAAAATAGTGGCTCATATCTGGGATCCTTGGGAGATTTGCATATGTATTCAAAAGGTCAAAGATTCCCAAGATCTTGATCGAACCAAGGAAATGTTTCCGTTGGGTTTTTTCCTCACAACTCCTGACAGAAGTGTCACCGTATTTCCCACTACTCATTTACAGCTGAATGGACTGGGGCAACGTGATGTAAAGTGCCTGGTCAGGGAATCAAACCCACGACCATAGGATTGTGAGTCTAACTACTAGGTCACGTGCCTTCATAAACAGGAGCTGGTTGGCAGAATTGTTGGAGCATCGGACAGTAAATCTCAGGAGATAAAACTGCCAAAACATGGAGAATGGTTAATGTTTGTAAAAATTTGTAAAAAAAAAATCTGGTTAAATCATCAAAACTAAGCTTTTATAAAATAACTTAACTTTTTATGCAAATTCTATATTAATTATGTCCAGGTCTTTCCCAAATATAGAGGTGGGGGTGGGGTGGGGGGCATCAGTCAATGAAGGAAGTGTTCATTGGAAATAATTGATGTGCATGTGTTGCAGCAGGCCAATCAGTGAAGTAATTGATTCACAGATCACAGATTCTGTGAAGAAGTAAAGCCCTCTAATGATCAGAATATCAAATCAGTTGTGCCTCTATTTCCTCCTTTGTTCTGCCTCGGTACACTGCCAGCATCCCCCCACCCCACCCCACATGTACAGTCCTTGGTTCCCTCTTTCACAATTATCATATGCAGTAAGAAAACAGCTTAGCTGAAACTTGATCCACAAAGAGAAAATTATCTGCAGTCTGCAAACAGTTTTGAGAAAAACAACTACTAAGGTAGGGGGGGGGAGCAATTATGGCAAAATTGAGGTTAAAATGTAACTTACTTTATACTCAACATGAATATCTAAAGTACTCAGTTCAGTTAGAAGATAATTGGATACCTAACAAAGTTATAGATAGATATGGTTTAATTAGTGTTGGCTTTCACTGAAGGTTGTGCCAACTTTATAGAATATCATTTTCTCTAAAGTCAGTATAACCATGTGGAATATAACAGCAATCCAGATATTTATGTAAGCAGTGCTGATAATATTCATTAGGTTTATTTTAGTCAAATAAATGTAAATATTTTAGTAGGTCCTTTTATAAAAGCAGTTAAATCCATGTGCAGCTAATTAATTACCAATATTCATTTTTAAGAATTCACGATGCTAACTAATATATCCCAGGATCCGTTTTGTTCAAACTTAATTCTCTATTGAAGCATTGAAACACACTTAGAATGTAGATACTTTGAAAACCAAGAATGTAATTGTGATCTTTGATAGATTTTGTTTACTACTATAAGCTATTGAACAACTATGTAACTGAATTTGAAGCACAGAAAAAAATTGAAATAATTCTGTAAATAAAATCTGGTGCTTCTAGTTCGTTAAAAAAAACAAGAGACAATAAATAATATTTGCAGGAAAATCTAATGACATAGTACTGTCATCTAGAGAGAATTGGTCATAAAGGCGGTAGATTTAATATGTCACTTGGTTTAACACCACCACCTGGCCCTTTAGTGCCTTTAGCAGAGTCCACTCTGTTGCAAGCATTCAGGGGCCAGGTCGCCAGTCTGAGGATACTTTCCTCCCCTTCCAGACTAAGCAGTAAAAAGAAAAGAAAATTTTTAATAGGAATCTCATTAAAACTTAACCAAGGGAAAACATTGATGTATTTGAAGGTTGGTCTGAGAAACTATTTTGTTGACAGAATTTATAAATCTCTCCCCTTTAATCAATCGAGAGAAGAATGGTAAATATTGAACAACTCTACGATGTGACACATAGACAAATCTACATTATTTTCATGACTACTGATAGGTAATCGATCTTATTGTTATCTAAAGATATTTCCTTGAATTATTTTTAGTGCCATTCTAATGCTTCAGTGTCCTTAACCGTTATCTTTCTCATCTAATTCCTCCCCCAACTTTGATTTCAGGTCCAAAGAAAGATGCACAAGCTGCCAGAGAATTCATATTGCGAATGTTTGTTGATTTAAACCCAGATCCTGATAAAATAATATATAGTCATTTCACATGTGCAACAGGTATGTCTTGTTAACATTCCTCATTTCATGCATCATCTATACTCCTCTGATTTCAGGGCCCAAGTGTGATTATAATGCTGCCCGGGAGTATATGAGTGACCGTTATTTAAATCTCAATGAAGATAAGGACAAAATGCTTTATTACCATTATACTTGTGCAACAGGTGAGACTAAGCACAGAAAATAGGAGAATAGTAGCAGTCAGCACAGTTGTCTCCCTTCACTGTTCACCTACCTAGCCAACTCTATAAAGTAGTTGTCTCCTATGTCACTTCTATCATAATTGTGAAGAAATGTGGCTGGCGTTCCTGATCCTGGCTTCCAACTACAGATTTGCTCTCCAAAGTACAATAATTTCCCTTAGTACAATATAATCATGTTATTTGAATTACTGCTTTTAGAATTTAGTCACTGTAACTTCAAAAGTGCACAAATATTGCAAAAGCCTATTGTTGAAGTTTGTATAATCTGTTCCGTTTTATGTTTAGATTTGGTATTTTGTAGTAACCTCCAAACTTTTGTGGCTCTTTCCCAGCTGTTCAAATGTTTTTCTTTTAGAACTGAACACCCTTTGATTAGAAATTAGCTTCCTAAATATTGATGCAAAATGTACCCCATTTTGATGCTTGCTTTTAATGTAATGTAATGTGAAAAAATGTGGTATTCTGCAAAAAAAGCCAAAAGAATGCTGAGGTTTAAAATGTTGATATCAATGTTCATGTTTTAGATAAGTGAATATAATAAACTCATGGTTGTACAAGTTATTTTGCATGAAATTTTAAAATATTAATACTTGGGTGAGGCTAGAGTAACTTCATAAGAGACTATGTACAGTAATATAATACAACTTATATATGGGAAATAAACTGGCAACATTATCTAGTTTGCTACATGAAGTATTTAACCCTTTTGTTACCATATTTCCAATGAAATAATACACTGCCTACAATTGTCAATTAATTTTGAAAATAATCAAGAATTTGGAGGGGTTTAGTAAAATAAAAGTAATTCTATTTCTAGAAACACAATTGTTAAATAAGCATTACTCAAGAATGTAATATTTCTGTGAATATCTTGTATGGAGGGTAGAAAAATATTTTTATTTCACTAGCAAGGAAGTTAGGGTGGCAAATTGGCAGTCATTAGAGCCTCAGGTAGAATGCCTTGCAGTATTTGTTCCAGCTCACTGTGCTCTGAGTTCAAACTCTGCCGAGGTCAATTTTGCCTTTCATCCTTAAGGATAAAGTACTAGTGCAGGGCGGTGGTGGACTGGTGGGAATCATCAGAGGATCGGATGGGGGGGATGCATCACGGTATTTGTTCCGGCTCTTTGCATTCTGAGTTCAAATCCCACCATGGCCTACTTGGGTGGTAGACTTAATCCATCACCCAGTTTAACACTACTACCACCACCTGGCCCTGTATTGCAAGCATTCGGGCCAGGTTTCCGGTCTGAGGATACCTTCTTCCCTCCCTCACACCCACCGGTCTCGGAGGCCCTGAAAAAGGGTGACAGGCACTGCATTCCCTCCTGACTAACTGATAATAAAAAAAACTTGAATGTACAACAGTTTTACTTTGTAAAACCTACTTTATGGGTGGAGATTTTAATATTTTTTATTGGATATTGTGATGTTCAACAGGATATTGGAAGAAAGCTCTTGATATTTGTATTTTACTTTCAACAATAATGTAAATATATTCTTTTTACAGGTTTTCAATTTAACCTTTCAAGGTGTTTTCCCTATTATGTTTTGGTAATACTTCATTACTGTATTGTAGTCTTTATGATAACAATTGAAAAATGGCTGCAGACACACACACACACACACACACACGAGCCTGAACAACACTTAAACTACATTCAAAACAAGTTGCATGTAGTATTAATGGAAAGTTAAAGTTAGATGGTCTTTCTCGAGCCTATTGGGGTCCCATTAGGTCCCTATGGGGGTCCCATTAGGCTGGAGCTTATCCCAGTTTCTGTGGCGTTAAGTGACTGTCTTTACTGTCAAGTCTCAATGGGTTTGTTTATCTGCTGGAAATAGCAGCTAAAAGCCATGCCAACCACCTTTTTGATAAAAGGAAGGACACATGATATGTCTGAAAAAATAAAAACTGGATGGTCACAGCTGGAATGCCTTTGATCATAGATATCTGTTGGATCAGGGAAGTAATGAGAAAATGCATTTATAAATATGGCTGCCAAAATTAAACAACTAAATATTCCCTATCCTCTTGAATACCATATTGTAAACCCAACACAGGTGAGATGGTCATAACCAGAAAGTTGGTTAAATGATGTTACACTGTGCTTGACCTTTTGAAGAGTACCAAAATCACAATCTAAGTAAACGGTAGGATCCGAGAAAACTAGTGATGGTCTTCATTGATAACTAGTAAATATAAATAGTTGAAAAGTAGAATAAACTGGTTTCTCTGTGAGGGACACCATTATGTGCCATGGTTGGTTTAGACATTTTGCCATATCTCTATTTTGCAGTAAGCATATAAAACTGATGTACTTCACACTGATAACTCCAATCTCAATAGCACCTTCCAATGTTTGCCTCCAATATACCATCAAAGATCTTAGATAACTGATAGTGGACTTCTGGAATTGGCTCCCAGTAAAGATTATACATATTTTGAACTCTCTCTCTCTCTTTCAGCCCTACACTTGACTGTCAATTTCACTACCATTGCAAGAGACTTTGCTTGTTTTGAACTCACTCACAATGTACTATCCCTGTGTAAACCCATTGAATCTTTCTTCCTCCTGACACCTTTTCTAAACCATATTTTAAATACTTTGTCCAAACTTTAGACTTGTTAGCCAAGATGTGGCTGTGTGGTTAAGAGGTTTGCTTTTGCAACCACATGATTCCAGGTTTGATTCCACTCTGTGGCACCTTGGGAAAGTGTCTTCTTCCATAGCATCGGGTTGAGGAATACGTTGTGAGTGGAATTTGGTCGAGGGACATTTTCTGCCAGCCCAAACTCTGTTGTGAATTACACTTTTATCTAATCATTTAGATCTGAAGTTCTTTCTTATTTGTCTAATTAATGTTTCTTTTAATTGTAATCTGCTTTACCCCTTTTATTACCATATTTCTAATGAAATACACTGCCTATGATTTTCAATTAATTTTGAAAATAATCAATAATTTAGAGATTTAGTAAAATAACTAACTTTATTATTAAGTTTGTATTTGGAACATAACATAAAGTTCTTAATAAAATTATAATGGAAGATTTAAATATGAACAACTTTAAAACAAATGGATTTTCATCATAGAACCAGTGGCAGGTTCAGGCAGGTCAGTATCAAAAGAATTAAGCCGTTCTCGTGTTTGATATTCAAAACTGAACTACAATCAACTGTTGCATCATTTAAACATAGTTGCTTTTTCAGATGAAGCTTGGTTCCTGGTAATAGCAGTTGTGTAAGAGCAGCTTAATTATTTTGGGGTTTTTTTCCTCTTATTTTTTTTTCCCCTGTCCTTTTTATTTAACATAATTGTAAAGAAAATATTTTCATGTATTTCTTTGTCGTTGCAGATACTGAAAACATCAGATTCGTCTTTGCAGCTGTAAAGGACACTATCTTGCAATTAAATTTGAAGGAGTACAACTTGGTCTGATTGGCAGATGTATGGGAGCGCTTCTTGCGCCAACAGGCTGACGATGGCCGGCCATCATGCCTCCTACTGCTACTACTCCTCCTCCTCCTTCAGCAGCGGCCTTTTTGTGAAAGTGTCCTTGTCATTGAACATGACTAAACGCATTTGAACATGACTAAAATCAAAGGTCGTTGTTGTTGTAAACAACAATTTATATGCCAAACTTTAATCCCCCTGCCTCGCATTAACACTGAGGATAAAAAAACACCAGGTTTGAGAGTGACTACGACGGACAAATGTTGTGGCTAAATAATCTGGCCATTTGACAAGTGGCCCAGCAAACTGGTTACAATGCTAAACAGTTTGGTCATATATTGGTTAGAATAAGTTTTGGGAGGTAAATTAATTACAGGCCTGTTAGTCCAATGTCGCTCCCCTTTTTACTCCTCTCTCATCAATTCTATATGATTCTTGTGTGGTGATTACTTGGCAGTTCTTCACTGTTGACGAAAACTGTACAGAAATGTATAGCATTGAATATATATATATAATCAGTGTATGTATGTGTATATAAGTGTAATTACGTGCATTTATTCAGGCATATACATATTTGTGTGTGTTTGCATGCATGCGTGTATGTGTGTGTGTATGTACATATATATGTGTATATGTATGTATATATATGTGTATATATATATATATACATACATACATACATAAATATATATATATATATAGATGTGTGAATGAATGTGTGGAGGTATAGGATGTATATACATATGTATATTAAACTATATGCACAGTGTATATGTGTGTGGGGTTTCACATGCAGGCATACATATCCATCCAAACATACATGAAAGAAGCAAATTTGAAGGAAAAAAAAAAAGAAAAAAGTGGAAAACTCTTTAAGAAAAAAAAAACAAAAAAAAAATAAAAAGTATGCAACCTGTTAAATTTACTTAAAAGCATACTTAATTACTCTTGGGCATGCTTGATTGGTGGGGGTGGGGTGCTGTGGGAACATGGTTGTGTTTCCTAAGGCTTTGCTCAACCAGCCAGCAGCACCAAAGTAGTTACTAACATGCCAGGTTATTTGGTTATTCAATTAGTAAAGTACCAGTCACACCTGGTTACTATTTAGATAATTTCAGTAGTATATTTTGTTTGTCTTTTTTTTTTTTTCTTTCTCTATCCTTTACTCTCTCTCTCTCTCTATCCCCCTTATCGCTCTCTCTCTCTCTCTCTCTGTCTCTCCCGCCCCCTGGGTTACAATGTATGCCTATAAAACATCAGTTTGGGATGATTCGAGCAAAAATTCATCTTGACTTGATTCATTAAGAAATTTTTTTTTTTTTGGTTTGGTTTTTTTTTTTTTTTTAAATGCAATCAATGACGAAAATTTTAACAACTTAAAAGTTGAAAAAATTATCCTAGTCTGGAAAAAAAAAATTTTTTTTAAATAATAAAAAATTGATATAAAAGTTTTCAGAAAAAAAAAAATAAATGCACAAAATAGGGGATAGGTTTTTCCTCTCCTCCCTCCCTCCCCAACTTTAAAAACTTGTAATATTTGAAGAAAAAAAATTTAGCCCTTATTTTTTAATTTAAATTTTTTCTTTGGCTATAATATATTCTAGCAAACTCTGCAGAACAAAGGAAGCCCCTTTTTGTTTTTTTTTAGCCAGGGATTTTAGAGAGAAAAAAAAAAGACTGTTTAAAACTTTTGTCTCTAATATATATACTTTTATTTATTATAGGCTAACTGGATCCTATAGGGGAATATAGTCTCATTGTGATAACTGAGCATGCAATGAAATGTATTGTGTGGGTGATAATAATAATAATAATAATAATAATAATAATAATAATATTGTTAGATGAAGAAAAAAAAAAAGAATTTAATCTTTTTTATTTTTACTTTTTTTTTTACATTTTTTTTTTCTTTCCTTCTTGATTTCTATTTCCCCTTCTCTCCAGAAAGCACTTTTTTATATTGAACCCTCTTTCTTTACTGTCAAAAATGGAAAAGACGCACACAGTTTACTGTGCTTTATTTACTTACGCAGGCACGAGACATCTTTCTTTCTCCTCCCCACCCCACCACCTTTCGTTTATTTGTTACCAATAACTCTTTACATCTCAAATTTTATTTCACAAAGTATTTGATTTAACAACAACACCAACAACAAAAAAGAAACGTACATAATTTTTTTTTTTTTAAATATATATATATATATATATATTTACCTGAAAATTTCTTAAGGATTTTTTTCTATTATTATTAAAAGAATCTTCCTTCTGAAGTACAGCTGATGCTGCCGAGCTTCTATGGTGCTAGGCTGCTCAAGGCTAGTATTTTGTTTTACTTCTGTTTTTCAGTGCTTAGATATTGTTAGATGATTCTCATTATTCTTCTATCCAAAATTTTCTTTATCCCCTCCCCCCTTGCCATCACTCCTGTAACTTTCTTTTTTCCCCTCTTATACTTCTGTCTCATGCCTGATATCGTCTTATTACAGTTTATCAAGCGCTACACCCTTTACCCTTTTGACACATGTAAACACTTGAGTATGCTATATGAAATGTATCCCCCCCCCCCTCCCCTGCTGTCAACCTGTAGTGTCAATGTTGCCAAAGTTGGAATAAATGAGGATTTCATATGAACTTGAAAAAGGAATTTTTTTTTTCTCGTATATTGTTCTTGTTAACCTCGATTGGAACTTGAAATCCTTCTACCTTGGTGGTGTTTTTTGTTGTTTTTTTTTCGTTTTTTTTTTCTCTTGCCAAGGTTACTTTTGTTAACTTGTCTTTTGTTTTTGTTAATATTTTGTCTTGTTTTAATAACCTGTGTTTCTTGCCTCTCTTTTGAGTGGCAAGTTCGTCTTCACTTCATTGGCCTTTGCCTTTCTCTAATTTTAATAACCCATCTAAAAAAAAAAAAAAAAAAAAGAGATTTTATACTTCTGTTTTAGTGGTGTTATCTTAAACATTTTCATCAGCCACTTTGATATTGTCTTCTCTTTCTAACACTTTTCCTAAGTAGGGGCCATTACATGACTGTTTGTAACATTAAAAGCACACTGTCCCCCTCCCTTACATCTCGCATCCAACAAGTGATATGTAGAACAATCTCAAGTCTTTGAGTATTTGGTTAAAGTCCTGGCGAGAGCAACATTTGCTCCTCCTCATTGTTTGAGTAACATATTTCTAGAGACCATGAATCTCAAATATCTAAATTATTCCATTTCTCACCCTCTTAGTTCTCATTTGCTCTAGTTTTATTTTTTTTTAATTTTATTATATTTTTCGCTCTAGTTTTTTTTTTTTTCTTGCTCTTAAAAGCTGCTCTTTCCTTGCATTAAATCCAACCAACCCAGGTTTGCTAGCTTTCTTGTTTCTGATGCAGTAGAAGCTGAGGTCATTCCCCTCCCATCCTCATTTTCTTTAATGTTATAAAAAAAATATTCCTTCCTCCTTTACCACTTTCTTCCTAAACGACTCTGCCGAGGGTTTCATTGATTTTTTTTTTTTTGTGTTAGTGACCAATTTGTATTGTTAATTTCACACTACTCATTGAGCAGACTTTATAACGAGGTAAAATTCATGACTTCAATGATGGGATAACCTGTATCGCACAAATGCCAGATGGCAAGATTATACAATGTTTGTGATAAAAGTCTAGATGAAATTATAGAGAAAGTACTCTAGTCTGTGCTAGTTCAAATGTTGCTTGTCTCTGAGATATTAACATGGAATTTGTAAAGAGTTTTATTTTAATTTATATTGTGAAACCAGGCACAAACTTGACCCTGTGTGTGTGAGTGTGTGTGTGTGTGCCTGCTGTTTGTCAAATATTTCTTGTTGACAAACCTTTTTGATAGGGGGTGTTTAGGAGTCAACGACTGTCTCCATGATGACAATATTTTAAAGCTCATACATAATATTCTTTTGCATACATTTTATATGTTATATATAATAAACACACACACACTCATTCAGACACACGTAGTACGCACACACAGACAAACATACATAGGCACATATACACAATTGCCAGCTACCGATGCCATCAGCAAAAATCTCAATCCCCCTCAAGTTACATCCTCAGGATGTGAAATTTTAAGTACTTGCCAATAAATAATTATAAAAAGTTTTAAGGAAAATATTTTCAAAGAATCTAAATCCTTTCCTCGAATGGTTAGTGTTAGCCGCCGTCATCATTTGTAAACTTGTTGGCTCGACTTGTCGATGTACTGTTTTAAGAAGCTTGTCTGAATTTCATCTAAAATCTTCTCATGAAATATTTAGCAACAAATAGCCGTTAACTGTAGTTATTAACTTTTGAGAATTTTAATTTACCTTTTTAAGTTTTATTGCTAGTGAGGGGAAGCATAGATTGATGGCTAATAGATGTAAGAATATACTGGTTCTAAAATTGACACTACAGTCTGAGATGAGTTTTGTTACTTATAGCAAGTATATATAGCTGCTCAGTTGTTTTAATATGCTCTGAAATGAAATTTGTATGTATGGATGTGCATGAGTGATAGCTTGTAAATTGTATACAAGTGTAAAGTTACACAAATTGCATCTTTGAGTGCAGTTAAGACAATCTGCACAAATGTGTGCAAGTATGCAACATGAGCAGTGTCATTTTTTTTCCTTAAACCTGCATTCATGTTTAGAGGCTGGCTTTATTGGTCGTGTGTTTGTTGAATAAAGGTTTTTTTTTGTTTGTTTTTTTTTTGTTTTTTTATTGAAGAAAAAAATAACTATAAAACATACCCATGTGTGAAATGTAAATTGGTCAAGCTTATTGTTTTGGATGACTTATTTATCAGTAAATGAATGCATCTGATGTACAAAGCATTTTTTTTTTTTTAGCTACAGCTTTTTATCAATCTTCCCCCCCCCCCTCTCTGATTTCTCTTTTCCTTTTTTTTTCTCCCTTCTTTTCTTTAACTCAACTTATGTTAAATACCCACAAGCTGTGTGTGCAAGCTGACCACTATATAGACTGGTTATCATTCACATATGAGGTGACGGACACAAATGCTTCTCCATGTGAAAATGCTATATATTTGCAAGGGGTTGTTATTTATATAAATAAATTTTACATCGTTTAAAAACATAAAACCTTTTCTCAAAGATTAGACACTGGGGATAAACTATTTATATTTTCATAAATTGTTATAAAATAAACACCCAAATTGAACAACCAAAGAACTTTTCAACACTGAAACCACTTTGCTTTCAACAAGTGCATTGATCAATGCCCAGTTTATAGTCGGTTTCCTTGAATTTCAGTTGGGGGGGGTATGTGAAAACTGGAGCTGACGAAAAAGCTTCCTTATTTTTTAATGTCCAGTCATAGTCTGACCACCTCCCATATTTCTGAAATACTTAAAATAGCATGGATATGGATATGGATCAAATTAATAAAGATTTTTTTAAATAAAGATTGTATAATCAATAACATTTACTTCATCTGCTTCCCTTCCCCCACAAAATGGAAAAAAGCTTTAACTTCAAATATTCATCCAGTTTAACCCACCCTTTTAGTTCCATAGACAAGGTTTGTCTTTCTCTTCTACCCCACCCATCCTGGGGTTCAGCCAGTCAGAATTCTTCACATTTCTGGAGTATGCATTTGTCTTTCACTTCAAATTGCTCGCCGCCTGAGTAGTAAGCAGCTGAATGATGACTGGTCATTATATATATATATATATATATATGTCATGTGTGTATATATATATATACACACAGTGTATGTATATATATATATACATACGTGTATATATATATATATACATATACATGTGTGTATATATATATATATACATATACATGTGTGTATATATACATATATACATATACATGTGTATATATACATACATGTATGTGTGTGTATATATATATATATATATATATATATATATACACATACAGGTGTGTGTGTATATATATATACATACATATGTATATATATATATATACACACGTGTGTGTGTGTGTGTGTGTATATATATATATATACATGTGTGTATATATACATGTGTGTGTATGTATGTATATATATATATATATATTAGAAAATGTGCAGATTCTTAAACTGTCAGATTTTTGAACTGCTCTGTTCCTAAAAAACCGGTGTTAGCTGGCTGCGTGTGTCAGTTAATCATACGCACATACATATATATATATATATATACTTACATCTGCATACGCACAGACAAGTACTTACTGCACACACACAGACACACATATATACATATACATATTTGAGCTTGTCCGTGCTTGATTGTGATGACAGATTCAAATTTTGAGTGTTTGAGTGTGGCTAATCCAATAGTGGTTTGCCCATTTCTGAGTGTGTCGCCACACTTACAATCCTGGGTTAGGAAGAATAGCAACATGCTTGTACTACTCAATACAGATCCATCCTGTAAATTTCTCCAACTTTCTGTCTGTATAAAAATTATTAAAAAGAATAAAAAATATCAAAAAAGATAACTGGAAAAAGCCCACTTAATATTTTTGTTGTTACATTCTACTACTGTTAAAAGTAGCCCCCCCCCCCTACTGTACACTAGTGTGTATATATATAGTTGCTACCTACTTTGGCTGTTCATCAATATATTTTAGTGCATTTTTGTCTTTGTCTGTGTGTGTGTGAGTGTGTGATATTTTTTCTAACATATTTTATTTTCAGATACATCGATACATTTAGACTTGTTTTAAAGTTCCTATATGGTGTTTCTTTTCTCATCAGAGGAATTATATACTTTTTTAAAACATTAACCCTATTATCAGTTAAAGGGCTGCTTTACTGGTCGTAAAGAAACCAAACATTTCCATAGAGTGGATTGTATTAGCTATCTGTCTGTCTGTTCATTATCTTGTTACCAGAACAGTTATTATATCATTCATCATTCTATAAACAATAATGGTTTCTAGAAGACTGGAGTTTGGAGGGGGGGGTGGTGGATATGGATCTGTGACAATCGTGTCTTTCTCAAGAGTGGAGTTGAAGCAGTTCCAACAAAGAATTGAAGCTTAAGTAGTTGACCCAGTTGACCAAGAAACTACTACAGCCACTCAGCTCAGTTGTACGAACATATACATGGATAATATTAGTAGTTATCATTCATTATATATATATATATATATAATGAATGATATCCTCATCGTTTTACAGCATGGAAAACGATGATGATGATATAAGATTTTGGTGGTGAATCACACAATGTGTGATGGGGCAGCGTACATCTTTTTATGGAGAACTCAATGTGCTTATTACGACATGGCATTGTCGTCGTGTTCGACTCACGTTCGTGAGATAGCGTGGGTTCGATTCTGGGTGGTGCATTGTGTTCTTGAGCACTTTATTTCACATTGTTCCAGTCGACTCAGCTAAGCAGGAGCACTTATGATAAGACTGGGCGATCTTTTGATACACGAACCAGAAGTGAAAGTAACTTACCTCCCTCGGACTTGGGGAGGTTATGAATTTAAAATGTTTGTTAAATAATAACACATCTTTTGAGAAATGGCTGCAGCAGCATCATCGCGTGTGTAACTTCTGAACAGTGATGAGCTGTTCATTCAGAGAAACCGGCTACGAGATATCTGTAACATTACACAACTGGACATTGACAGTACTATTAACTTTGCAGCTGAATTAGGGTTAATTCAAAAATCACATGAGAAAATAATTGCCGAAGACAGATTTTGCCGATGTCGCTTGTGCAGCGATTTCTCAAAAGATGTGTTATTAATTTAACAAACATTTATATTTCATAACTTACCTCAGACTGGGGAGGTTACTTTCACTTCTGGTTCGTGTATCAAAAGATCGCCTAAGACTGGAACCCATATCGTTAAAATATTCAAGAAACCTCGTATGAGATGCGATCCTATAGGAGGCTGACCAAACCTGTGAGCCGTGTCAGCCGTATCTGATAATCCGTATGTTTTATGCAGTGTTAGGTGATTAACTATATATAATTCAGTGCAGTTCTGGAAAGGATTAATTATTCAAATATATATGTATATGAACATTTTCATTACAATTTCGTCTTACTTGGAAGAATGTTTCGATAAGATATTGATTCACATAGTATGGTCAGTGGTACAAAATATAGCAGATCACTGTAAATATTAAAATGTATTCATCTGTCCATATTAACGGGGCTAAGGAAAGATAGGTACCCACATAATAACAGGCTTTAAGTATCTATTCTTAAAATGACACGCTTTCATAAGAGGAAAGTCAACAATCAGCACCCAAAATATGTTTTACCTATTCTTTACAATTCGGTTGTCGTCTGATTTCTTCCATTTCTAAACACTAACAAATGTGCAATCATATCCCCAGTTATCTTGCATGCATACTTGCTGCGAAAATGAAAATATTAGCTATTAATTATATTTTGGTTTTTTTTTTGGGGGGGGGGGGGTTTCTAGTCATATATTTATATCTATTTAGCATTAACTTAGATATGTTTCGGCCATGTCTAACTCAATAGCACCACCTGGCATTATATATATATTAACAATAACTTACCTATTCTAGTGGATATCAAAATGAAGCGGTAGAATCCGATGAAAAACACGTTAGACTTCACCTCGTCAACCATGGTAAACTAAATTACTCAAGTGAACAGTTCATTATCCAAGGGAGGCAACCCATAACACCATTAAATCGTACAACTAGTGAAATTTGAGAAAAAAAAACATTAAATGAGCTAAGGGAAATAACTGAAGTAGTCCAATGGCATTAATTTAGGATCTAGTCCGTTTGACTGACGCATTTCTAAGTATTTTAATAACGGTTGAATATTATTGAATTTCTCTACACAGAT
>JAOPJM010001205.1:5515413-5529782 GCA_027124095.1 Muusoctopus leioderma | reverse complement strand
TACCACCACCACATTTACGCTAAGCTGCCTGCTGGATGCGGTGCCGAAACTCACCGAGTAAGTAAATTATTTTCCGTTAATTTCCGTGTTCCCAAGACGAAGGATTGCCGTGGATTATACGGTACCCACTAAAATTTAAAACTTAATTGTCAGTTTCGGCAATTTCCGTTTCGCCTTAAATCATACTCTAACGTCTTAAAATAAAAAAAAAAACCGCCACAATCCTGTCACCATCAGGTTAGTGAATCTACGACTAAGTAAACTTTTTTTTTTTTTTTAAGACGTTAGAGTATGATTTAAGGAAAAACGGAAATTGCCGAAACTAACAAGTAAGTTACTTTCATTTTGTGGGTCGGCAAATAGAAAATCGCCATTTTTTTAATCTCTTAGAACCACATTTCTTGCCCTCTCTATGATTTTCTACTGTTTGTATTCAATCTTTTAATTAGAGACTTACATCAAAGTACACTTAATACCAACTCTCTTGTTATGTAAACAGAATGTATTTGATAAATGCAAATTCATTTACATGCAATTACCCTACTGTTTCTGTGGATTCAGTTTATGCAAAACAAAATTCTCATATGTTTTACGACGGGAAGTTGCAGTAAACGGGTGCCCAGCTTTTATTCAGACAGTGTATCTTGAAATATATTATCCAATGTGTCATTAGATTTTGTTTTTAAGATGGCAGTGTGTGAATTGAGGGTGGTTTTGGTTGCTATTTCTAGCAGGTTGAGCAACCATGTAGAGGCTATTATGCTGGCTCCAGGATGTAAAAGTATATGGCACCATCCCACACATGTGTGAGCAATGTTCAATTTCAGATCGAGACTTAGCTTCCTGTAGACTCAGCAAATGAACAGGGTTGAAGTAATTTTTACTGGTTGTGATGCAACCTTGGTTGTGTGCACCACGCAAGGTAATCAGAAATAGTAATGCCTAGTATTGGTAGGAGGTTTAATGGCAAAAGGTCCACTAAACTTAGCGTTATGCAGGTCTAAGTCACAAACTGTTGATACCAATATGTGTATGTATATATATATATATATATATATATACATACACATACACATACAATGTTATAACATCTTACTACGAGCGGTGGCTCTGGAAACGATTGTATGTTTACAAAATAAATGTGTTAACACCTTATCATTCTTTGCATTGTATCATCGCTTTTACGTCCGCTTTTCCATGCTAGCATGGGTTGGACGGAGATACACACACACACATACATGCATATGTATATCATCATCGCTTTTACATCTGCGTTTCCATGATATCATTGTTTGGTCGGGACTTCTTTTTCAGGCAGTGTTTTAGAACAGGATGCCCTTCCCGACACCAACCCTTTGAGCTGCCTCTTATGGCACACAAGGATATGGTGTACCTATTCTCAAAATTGTGATACACACAGTATCATATATATTATGAATTTAGATGAAGGTGGCATTTACAGATTTGACCATCCTGCAGTAAGATTCTTTGAAATGTACAGTTGATTTGCTTCTCTAATAATTATATCGCTCTTTTATTATAAATAAAATAGAGCGCTCTCCACACTTGTTTACAAATTTTTAGTAACTATATATATATTCACACATATACATACATATATATATATATATATATACACACACACACATATATATGTATATATACATGTGTGTGTGTATATATTTATATATAATTTATATAGGGTAATTGTTGTTTTATTTAATCATACCAATAGTTTTGTTACAGTTGTGGAAGCAGCTGTTGTATTCATGCTACTAGTTTAAATAATGATTTCATTGATTTCACACTTGAGTTTACAGCTAAAGAATAAGATGTTATTTCAGTTCAAGTGGCCTAAATCCACAACGATTTTTGGATCACCCAACATATGTTTTTTATTTTTTTGTATGTCCCCCCCCTCCCCCCCCTACCCCCTCCAACTAACAATTTTCCAAGGTTCAATGAAAAATTTAACCACATCAACATCATCCAGCTATCACTATTGCTCAGTAGAGAAGGGTCCAAAAAGCTGTATGAATACTGCCTATTTTATTCTCAAGCTGTGAACCATGATTTCCTTTGTTATATGCAATGTGTCATTTTGAGAGATAGTGGCAGTTTGCTGAATAAACTGCTAAATATTTTAATCATTGACCAGTGTGTGTAATATATATATATATATGTGTGTGTATATGTAATGCAAACAGATCAGATGCCATCCTTCGTTATACAGGCATCATAGTGAAAGAGAGGTAGTAATAAAGGGGGGTAGAGGTATTGCATATAGACAGATCAAATGTCATCTCTCATTACACAGGCAGCATGGTACAGTAGATAGGAGAGAGGGTAAATGATAGATGAGATGGTAACGAAGAGGATAGTAGATGGAGTTTAAACAGTATTATAAAGGGTGAGAGACCTAACGTAGATATATTATACATCCCAACCTCCATCACGACCACCATTATTTTAATGACTGTTTTGCCATGCTTGCACTAGTATGCAGGTGTTCTCCAGTACCATGTGTCACCAATTGTTACAGTTCTTTGTCATCTCTTTCATGAGGTTCAGCTTCTTGATATCAGTCTTCACCTCTTCATCCCATGTCTTCCTAGGTCTCCCTCTTCATCCCATGTCTTCCTAGGTCTCCCTTTTCCACAGGTTCCATCCACTTCAAGTGCTCAGCATTTTTTTATACAACTGACATCCTCCATGTGCACCACATGCCTGTACCAGCACAGTCTTCTCTCTTGCACACTACATCTGATTCCTCTTATATCCAGCTTTTCTCTCAGTTCATTTGTGCTCCATCGTTCATGCACATCCATCAGAGCATGCTTGCTTCATTTCTTTCTAACCATTGCAAGAACTGTCCCTTCAACAAACTTCCACACAGTTTCCTTCTATCAAATTTCATTTACAAGGCTTTGGTCAATCCAAGGCTATGATTAAAGATACTTGCCTAAGGTGCATCCATCACAGTGGAATCAAACCTGAAACAACGTAGTTGTGATGCGAACTTCTCAACCACAGCTATGTCTGCACTTTCTTACATCAAAAAGAATTTGGTACATCTTGGAAAACATGCATAAAAATGTTCAATGTTAAATAATTCTGTGAGAGAATGTCATAACAATATTTAGACCGTAATATTACTATTTTCTGGAATGTGCTTATGTCTGTCGATATCTTTATAGAACTGGTTGTGTATCATTACAGTTGTACCGATTACAAATGGGATGATGTACACATTCTTTTATTACCATAATGTGTTTAGTTCAATAGCTAAGTCAATTTAATTCCTTAGCTTTTCAACTCACTTCTGCACAACATTACAGTCATTTGGTATTGTTATGTCAATTATTATTAATACACTATTGTCTTGGGGAAATGATGACAGGCTTATTATGTGCTGTCTTGTGGTTTACCTATTTACTAACATTCTATAGTTTCTTTGTGCATTACCATTTTCTAAGACAGGTGGAGATTCATATGAGTTTTTTCTCTAAGTAGTTGAAGCTGGGAGGCGGCCAAGTGTATATAGAGTAGCTTCGTTATATTATTGTATCTTCAAGTATATTTTGGACAACATCATAAAATGTGGTGTATTGTTTTAGAAAATATCTCCACAGACAGCATTTGTCATCTATATTGTATAGTATTATTATTTCGTCCCTCTACATTCTGAGTTCAAATTTCACCATAGTAAACTTTCTGATTCATTCCTCCCGAGTTGATAAAATACATACCAGTCAGGTATTGGAGTCAATTCAATCAACTGTACCCGTCTTCTACAAATTTGTGGCCTTGTGCAATGCTATAAATCAATTCTACTACCAATGCTAGATTTTCTTGTACCATATCTCTAACAATAACATCTATCAATATCTTACAGGATTGGAATTGACCTACAATGTGTGATGTTGCATGATGGTGAGACATTGAATGTGGAGGCTAGAAAGAAATGAGGCAAGCATACTTTACTGGATGTGTAATGTTAGCATGCATCATGACAGATTACAGATGTGCTGATAGAAAAACTGGTCAACAGAGAAATGAGATATAGTGTGAAAAAGAGAATGTGATGCATATTCAGGATGATAGTTGTGTGCAAAAGTGTAAAATGATGCAAGCACAAGGAGCCTGTGGAAGGGAAAGACTTAGTTCCAAGTTTTTGAGGTGGAACTATATTCTGAATGGAATGCAAATTGCTCCTCGACCAAACTTGCCCGAGGCACCCTCCTCATGGCCAAGTTCTCCCCAGAAGTTAATTCAAATCACAATTCAATTCAAGTTGAAACCATTCTGCCACTTCAACTCGGATTGAACTTCTATTGGAGCAACCACAACAACAACAACAACAAGGGGAAGACCGACGATGTCGTGGGAGGAAGTGGTGAGTTCTGACCTTGAGATGCTGGGCATCACAAAAGACCAGGGAGTGAGAGGTGTCAAGTATTCTAACTCATAGGAATTGTAAACCTAAATTGCTTCAAAAACATTTTTTAATAGTATTTAAAAATATTAATGATGGTCTTTTCTATCTTGAGATTGTAATGATGGTCTTCTGTTTTTTGTAGATGTTTACCTGAATACTACTATGAGTTAATAGTACCCTGAACAGTCGAGACATCCTACCTTTATTGTGGTAGGCACATTCTATCCTGCACCTTTATATTCTAACAGACAACTACTCAGAAAGGCTGAAGTGACAACAACACACAAACCTACCACTGTCAGTGGCAATGCTAATTTTGCACAGTTCCCCATCATCTCCACTGTCGTTGATTTTACCATCACTATGATGTATCAAAGATTACTTCACCTGGCTGTGTTCATGGCTGTTATACTCCAGGTTTCCGCTGGTAAGGTTATGATAATTTTTTTATCTATTAATTTTCCATCAATAATTATACCAATTTCTTTAGCTGCTGCTAAGACGAACAGAGAACACTAAATCAATAAACATCAAACATGTATGTTGTTGTCATTGTTTAGCCCCAGGTCAGCCCTGATTTATCAGATCTATGATCAAAAGCATTCCAGCTGTGACTATCCTGTCTTTTTATATATCAGGTATTAGATTGTCCAATGTGTCGTTCCATTTTATGAATTCATGAAATGAAATAAATTATGAAATTTCTCTTCTTTGACAACCAAATGAAATGAAAACAATGTAAATGATACTTTATCTTCTTTTCACTTTTATAGGAAGGAAATGCAAATGGTCAAATGAAGATTGTTCAGGCAATTCTGAATGTTGTAGCAGCCTATGCAAGCAAGCACATCCAGGGACGAATCACAGATGCACCCAGAATCCAATGAACTATGCCTGTATTTATGACTATCATTGCGTTACTCGATTGATATGTGGTGATGATCAGCGCTGTTGTGCTGGCGAATGGGGAGACTGTATGCTGACCTCACAATGCTGTGACCCTGCTCACAGTTGTATTGAAGTGAAAGGCTTCATTTATAAACGTTGCCTTCAAGCAAAGTCTACGCGAACAGCGACTGTATCTATTGCAGCCATAGCCAACTGCCTCCTTTTGTCAATTGGAATGTGGTTAATGTTAATTTAAAGAAGAAAAAAAAGTAGTCGGTCTTGTATTTTTTAATATTTCAGGGGAGATAACTATTCGCTACTATGTGATACGTTAGTTAGTCTACAGAACATTTTAATTAATAGAAAGTTATGTCAAACTAGTTTATTATTGTGTTAATTGACATACATAATGTATCGAACCAAGACTAAATTATTTGTATTTTACGTTAGCAAAGTTATCTCCCCTGAACTGAGAAGTACAAAATCGTCAAATGAGGCAAAATCGAAACAAAACACAAATTCTTTCTCTACTCTAGGAATTATTGTTGATGATGCACATTTATTCTTTCCGATACATTTAATCAGTTGCTAAGAATAATACGTCTTTATATTCATTATTATTTTTCATATAATTCTTTAAGTCCAGGTCAATCTGTATAGTTATCTTTGTAACAAACACTCCACCTGTTTTCACTAAATATGCCTCCAAAACACATTTGGGCACATTGTAATCTAAATCCTGGGTTGCCAGACATCAGAATTTCCCTTCCTTTGTCTTGCCAGTATGATCCAGAGAAGGATGGAGTAATGTATAGCAGTAGCTTAGCTTCAAGGAAAGTGGTGTTAAGTGCCTTGCCCAGGGACATGCTATATATAATACATGCAGGGGATACAGATTGATAACTTATATCTACGTGGCCATTGTACTTCAGCACATACATGCAAACTGAAGACTATAGCAAAAGTTCATTGATAAAATGGGGTATTTTCTCTTATACATACATATATATGCATGTAATATAATCTTTTAAATACAATCTTTAAAATTTGTTAGAAGTTTTCCTTAGAAAATTTTAACAAAATATACTATAGGAGATGGAAGAGATTTTCTTTAAATCTCCATTGTGTGGTGTGTATGTAACTTATTTCTTCCTGATTCTTGAATCTTTTTTTAAAATTTACCATGTTTACTCTTTAACTTGTTCCAGCCAGTTGGCTGTGACCATAACAGGCCACCAACATTTCATAAACAATTGAAATCCCTACAGCTAGAAGTGCCTAAGTTACATTGATTTTCGTGTGACTTGCACTTTTAGAACTAGGGTCTTCAATTTGTAATATTAAAAATAAATCAAATTTTATTCTTCTAAAAGTCTAATTTAAAGTCCAATAATGTCTGTAGGGGATAATTTCAAGGTAGCTCAAGCTAGTCATTTTTTTTCGCTTAGTCAAAGGAGGAAAGGTAGCACCCATGACCTCCATGATTGGTGGGAAGTTGTCCTCACATCAGAGACCTGGTCCAAATGCTTGCAGCAGAGTTGACTCTGCTAAATATACCCAAGGGCCAAGTGGTGGTGTTTAACCGGTCAACAGATTAAGTCTACCACACAAAAACAGGAACCACCTCTTTGACTGGCTTCCACAGTTTTCGTCTACTAAATTTCCCTCACGTCGTCGCCGCCGTCGCCGCCTTTGGTCGACTCGAGGATATGGTAGCAGACACTTGCTGGACGAAGATGCCGTGCAATGGAATTGAACCAGAAAAGCAAACTTCTTAACAATGCAGCCATGCTAATGAATATCACTTGTTCGTATTTGATTTTAAAGTTAAAATAATTAACTTTAATAAGCTTGCAATTGAAGTTAGCATATATGTTGGACTATAACATTTGGGTTAAAGTTGCAACTATTTTAATGTTTTGTTTCCTATGTTAATGGACTGTCCAGGCCCCATGTAGTAGAGTTGGTGACTTCTTGTCCTCGTTTAATGTAGTATCAAATACAGGGTTACGTTTTCTCTTGGAAATTGCACTTTGTAACAGCTTTAGTGGAAAGACGGTATGACAGACACATACCAATCGAAGTGGAGATTTAAAAAAAAAAACTTACATTTTTCACTATTGTCATCCCCCCCCCCCTCATTAATATAAAACAGATTGTGATAACTACAACAATATACATGAACTTTGCCTTGAGGTTTTGAAGACTTCACTTTGACTGAAAACATTCGTTGCATGCCACTCTTACTACACAATTTGGTTTGTTCATTTCAACTTATGAAACTTTATTTTTTCATTTGTCACAACTGAGAATCTAATACAAAATTAACCACTACATATAATGTTATATATATATACATACACACACACAATTTTAAACATTTTTCTCCAATTAAGCTTATAAATAAAGACTTTGTGGAAAGCTGATGAAAATTAAATGTTATCCTTGACATTTTTTGTCTTCGATAAATTTCAGAAATTCTAGTTCAATTATAATTGCATAACATAACATTCAGTTTCTCAACAACAGGTTTATTTGACTGCTGAAAAACAATGCAAAAATAATTAGGCAATTTCCAAATTTCAATATTTGCAAAGATTTGTTCAGTTCCTTAACACCCACCCACCCCCTATATAAATTGAAAAATGTGGCTAATTTTTGACAGGTTTGGCTATCACAAATGTAAATGAATTAGCTAGCAGGACCAAGAAAACCAGTTGTAATATAAATACTGCTCTGGTTTTCTTCTTGCTTAATAATTCACTTGGGTCCACTGATCCAGATACTGAATAATAAAAAAAAAAAGCTAATTTCTCGAGACGACTCCACTTTTAATGTTTCACCATGAGGTTAGTGATATTTACATATAAAATCTTTCAATACTTCTGTAAATTGTTTTATGCAACATGTACATTGGTTTCATGTCACTATCACTGGATGGAATGCATTTCGGTTGCAGGCTCACATTTATTTTCACTTTTATATATGTAATTTGGCTCTTCAGAAAAGAAAAGAAATTTATGCATTTGTTCGTTTTCTTATTTATATTTTTTTTACTCGTTTTAAGTTATCTAACCACTAGACATCAAACAGTCAATTAGGTGAGTGTTGAAAACTTTGAAGTTTAAATTTATCAAGGATTTGCTAACAAATTGAGCGGCAGTTGACCGAGACATATCACAGGCTATCGACCGAAGTAGGTAGTTTGAATCTCGTTAGAAAAGTTATCCAAAACACTAAGACACCGCCTAGCTGTTAATAGCAAGGAGGGGGTTAAATTTTTACTGCCAGTGGCAGGCGGGTCTGTATGCCGAGTTACTTAGTTTGCAATGCTGTTTTCACTCCTACCATCAGAGCAAATCGATTTTACCAGGTTGGCTGAATCAAGGTACACTATCGAAGGTAGTCTTGACATGGCACTTACCTCGCTATAGAGCAAGGCTAAATATCAATTCATTATGTAAGGCATGGGCAACGTATCGGGGCACACCACTGAAATAATTTAACATCGTATATAGTACACCACATATTACATTAAGCAAACAATTAGATCGAGAGCAAGCGAAGTGAATGAGAAAGAAACGTTCTAATTAAGTCGGATCTAAAGATCAAGTTGATTTATATAATGACTTCAGTGCCATCCAAAATGTCAGGGCCGCAGTTTCCCCCATACACACAGAATGTATTGCCTAACTACAGGGCAAGACATCGATTTCGAATTCAGTTATATCCTATTTACTAACACGTCAAAAGTAGAATATAATTTTTTTTAAATGCGGCGTATATGTACTTAAGAAATTGTATACCTTTTAAAATGTTGCTGGTTTCAGCAACCGCTACGGTAGGAAATAAAGGCGTTTCAACCGTGACTATCCAGTCAGTATATCGTTTAATATAAAAAATATTTTATTTGTATATTAAACTGGCTGGAACATTATAGTAGAGTTTTGGATCATGTACCACCCACTAATTTTTTCAATTTGTACATTAAACATTTGGCGAGAGGAAACAATAAAAACGCAGGATTTGGCGATCGTCTTAGCCATGTTTTTAAATGTAAATATTGTAGGGTTCCATCTGCACACTATATCATAATGGAGCAGCGAACTTAGTTGTTATTGAAAGTAGAACTACCAATTTTAATTTGCATTGATATTTGGCATGACGAAGTTAGTAATAATGCCAAAAAAAAATTTTGCACTAACGACAAACAACTTTGCGATGCCAGAAATTTCGTTGAATTTTTCCCGCCGGTGCTTAAAAGAATTAACTTTCCCCCAAAAAAAAACTTACGATCTTTTTTTTTTTTTTTATTACAGAAAATTGAAATTAATCTATTCAACGTACATTAGCAAGTAAAAATGTCCACGTAACTTCAAATGAGCAAAGTTTTGAAGAAACCAGTAGCGAGGATGTGTACCAACCAAGTATAACTAAAAATAATGCGTACATTTAAAAGGATTTCCAATAAATAAACTGGTCTTAAGATTTAAAAAAAAAAACTCATTAGCAAAGGAACGTTTTAATGTCCCAATTGTTAACGTGCAGTTTGTGATATATATTCGGCAACGGCTGCACGAAAATAACGATAATGAAATGTGGCGGGATTAGAGAAAGGCTGCTCTGATATTACGAAAAAGTACGACATGTATACACTCTACAATCTGCTGGCGCCTTCCTAACTACTGCAGAGAATGAATACAAGCAAATATTTGTAATGCTTAATACAAATCTGATTTTAGCGAAGCAAAGTATCACTTCTAGAACTAAATTTTCTGAATAATATTCGTTGAAAGCAATACTTAGTCCGACATTGTATCTTCCCACGAAGCGATCGCTTTTTTTTTTTTTTTTTTACGAATGCAAATGATTTGAGCGCCAAAAATTCATGCGACAATGATTGTTACAAACAGCACAACATTAAAACTTCAGCATCGACGAATTCGCAGTCCATCATTTGGACATTTTCAGTAAACGTACAAGTGCATAATAGAAAAATTAGCAGGATTGAATGAATACTTTCATGATAATGTAGGTGGCCCTTAAAAGGGCCGTTTAATTTTGGGGGTAAGACTAAACTTAAGCACGTTCACCACGAATACGTCTGGCCAACTGGATGTCCTTCGGCATGATGGTAACTCTCTTGGCGTGGATAGCGCACAGGTTGGTGTCTTCAAAGAGACCAACAAGGTAAGCTTCACTAGCCTCCTCGAGCCATTACGGCGAAGATCTGTCTTGAAATCCTGAGCAATTTCACGCACCAAACGCTGGAATGGTAGTTTACGGATAAGTAATTCAGTAGATTTCTGGTATCTACGAATTTCACGGAGGGCGACTGTTCCAGGCCTGTACCTATGAGGCTTCTTCACACCACCTGTAGCCGGGGCGCTCTTTCGGGCAGCCTTGGTTGCGAGTTGTTTCCTGGGTGCTTTTCCTCCGGTGGACTTACGAGCGGTCTGCTTAGTACGAGCCATGACAAATTGTTAATTTGCAATACTATGTTGAATGACGAGTAGTCGAATGTATAAGACTTATATACAAATTTACTCTCATCTGGTTGGTAAATTGAATTTAGCGCTTGTATTCTGATTGGTTGTTAAACTACGTACTTTCATTGGCTCTTAACATACCCTGTTCTGGCTTCTGATTGGTTACTTAGAGGTAGCGAGCTGGAGCCACTTTTTTTTGCAGTTTTATCAAGATTATATTTTAAAGAAATCTATAACTTTTAGAAACTTCTCTGATTATATAATATTAATATTTTTAGATCTAATACAAAATTTTATTATAATTAAAAAATAAACAAGACTATTTGTTTAATTTAATAATTTTAAATCTGTAACTTTATCTCAAACATTGATATATATATATAGTGGTGAAGCTATTACAAATACGTGATGTTGATGCCTTTCTCAAAGGCGCTGACAACGTTAAACTTGAAACGGAGAATTGACGACATTCACTTCTTTGAGAGTTTCTACCTAATAATTACTCTGATGGAAATAACGATAAGCTGAACGAAAAACAAGATCGTCACTATATACACAGCATAATAATAGCATTATAAGTTAAGGAATTTACAATGATCGTATTTATTTTAGCTGAACAGTTTTTCATCAATACATGACAATCCTTCGTTAAAAGAACACGGAAATTAACGGAAAGTGACGGAATCCGATAGAAAAACAGTCAATTGGATTTCGATATCATAATATTTTTAGAAGAATATTGTTAGAAATTAGCTATAGAAATATCTATGAAAGGTTTCATGATTAAATAGCTTAAGTATAAATGTATGATAATCTAAAAAAATTAAGAGGCAGAAAGATTCTCAAAAAGCAACGTTAGGACGTTTGATCGGCTAGCGAAAACCTCTAAGGTTTTTTCACTAAAACAAAGTTGTCTAATAGTTTTTGAAACGGTGAAAGTGAAGGCTGTGAAAATATATTATTTGGTAGTTCATTCCAAAGTTCAAGATTCTTTTTGGAAAAAAAAAAATTACGAGTATCAAAGTTAGTGAAAAGTATACAATTTTATCAAATGACCTTAGTATCAATATATGGTGCTAACTGTAATTTTATTTAGCTGGCGGGAAATATAACGAAACGTATAAACGAAGCAAGTTTTGTTGTATATTTCACACCAAGTCAGACCTGTGATAAAAGGCATTCCAGTCGTGGCCATCCCATCTTTTTTTTTATATAAGGGATTACGTTGTCCAATGTAGAGGAAATTGGCTGCTATTTCTAGTAAGTCGAGCGACCACATAGAGGCTCTTGTTGGAGCAACGAAACTGGGATTTGTTAGTGTCCCGCATATAGTCGGAGAAAGAATTCTCCATTGCAATTCATACAGGGACACACCACTGGCCTACCAAATCAATTGACTGTTTTCGATCGAGCCAACGGAGGATGCATCTATGCGGTCGCTCGATCTGCTAGAAATAGAAACCAAATCTCACCCGACATTGGATAAGGTTCTACTAAAAAAATAAAACAGACGTGATAGTCACTGCAGAGAAGGGACTCTTGATCATACTTTTACTCGAGCAGGGCAGACCTGCGGTTAAACAATAATTGTTCATGGCAATAACATTGTTTTACTTGTGTATTCGTTTTACGAAATATCCCCCACAGAAATATGAAACAAATTATTTTTCTTAACTCTATATAATGACGAGACTCGAACCAGCTAATATATATATATATATATATCCCCATGAATAAGACTGTTAGACGAGGGAACCACTATGCAATCGTCCGACTTGCTAGAAGTAGCAGTCAAATCACACCCGACCGACTTAAAAAAAGACAATGGGTAATGTAGTCCCACATATATTGTCTAAAAAAGACGTGGTAGTCATGGCTGGAATGCCTTTTATAGTATTGTTCAATCAGGACTCTGACCCAGAGCTAAATAACAATTACTCTTTGAAGCTAGACATGCTACCACTTACTCAACTCAAACAATTTCTCTTTCAAAGATAAAAAATTTCAAACGAGTTTGAAAAGTGCTCTCGCTCGAAACTCTGGGCCCTTGAGTCACTGATGTAACTTTACAGCTATAAATAAAGTATATATATATATGTTAGGAATTCCAAACTCGAGGAAATAGTACTCAATACCAGAATAGAGTGTGATATATGATTTCATTACTGAGATTACTCTCTTTTATATAAATTATATTTGTGTATATAAGTGTAAGATATGTGTGTATGTACAAATGCACACATCTGTTTATGTATGTTTGCATGTATTCATGCATATATATATATTCATATGTATATATATATATATATATATATATATATATACAATTGTTTTTTAGTCCCAGGTCAGCCCTGCTCAAGCAGTCCTATGAAGAAGAAAAGGCGATTTTCTATTTGCCGACCCACAAAATGAAAGTAAATTAATTGTCAGTTCCGGCAATTTCCGTTTTTCCTTAAATCATACTCTAACGTCTTAAAAAAAATAAAAAAAAGCCGTCACCATCAAGTTAGTGAATCTACGACTAAGTACACTTTTGTTTGTTTTTTAAGACGTTAGAGTATGATTTAAGGAAAAACTGAAATTGCCGAAACTGAAAAGTAAGTTACTTTCATTTTATGGGTCGACAAATAGAAAATCGCCATAAGAATCACACCCTGTCGACTTAAAAAATAAAAAAATAGGGAAAAGTAAATTGGATAATGTAGTCCCAGAGAGACTATGTCCGAATGGAAAAAGGCAAGATCGTCGTGGCTGGAACACCTTTGTTTATAAGTCTGCACGATCAAGGCTGACTTGGGGCTAAATAACAACCTTTGTTAATGTGCTGACTACAATTTCAAATAATCGCGCGCTTACCAATACAGACTCTCACCAATACTTAAATGTCAACAGGGGTGCGCTTCTATGCGGTAGCTTGTTCTGCTAGAAATAGCAGCCAAATAAAACTAAACTAAAAAGTTGAAAAATTAATTTATTGGAAATATCAAAGTTTTCTGCTTAATAACCTGTATTACCAACATGAGTAGGCGACATTTTAAGGTTATTATGATAGGGTTTACTCGTTACAGAATCATTTTTAAAATATCAATTTCGGGCGATCATTGCTTTTAGGACGTCACTTTCACTTTTGTCAACAGCAGTTAGTTTCATTTCGTTTGGCGGCCGGTGAATAATTTTTTTTTTTTAAATTTCATGTGTAGAATTAAGATCCCGATAATGGGCAGTTTTAAAATTATTATTTTTATTTTCCTGTGTAGAATTATTTTTGTTGTTGTTAGGCATGTTAGTTCATTTCCGAAACTCACGGTTCATATATATATATATAGTCGTAACACGCAGAAACTGCTTGCTAGTGGATTGTCTGACGATTGAGTTTATAAGACGTACGTACCCCTGTTTAAATATCATGTAATTTTGTTTGTTTGAAAAAATCACGTAGTTTTGTTTCTGTTAAAAAAATATCCTGTATTGTGTTTACGTCCATTTTCCGTTCGTGTTCAAACTTCATGTAATGGCGGTCCCTTGTTTGTGTTAAAAAGTACCCTCGTTTTGTT
>JAOPJM010001205.1:5502881-5515313 GCA_027124095.1 Muusoctopus leioderma | reverse complement strand
CACTGGGTATTGCAGTGTCTATGACCACTGGGTATTGCAGTGTCTATGACCACTGGGTATTGCAGTGTCTATGACCAAGGGGTATTGCAGTGTCTATGACCAAGATTACTTTCAAATGATCCATACTACCTAATTGTAAGTTAACATCATAGGAAGGTACATTTTACTATTTATAGTTGTGAGACACCACTCCATCTGCTCTGTTGGCTCTGTGGTTCTCAGTTCACAGTCATGTCTTACCTATAGAGTGGATGTAGTCCAAGTATAGAGAGCTGTCTTAAAACAGAGAAGAGGTGTCACTGTCATAAATTGTCTTAATATAAATGTGGATTTATTCTAACTAGAAATGTTACAGCCGTAGAGTTGAGGTGTCATGGCTATAGATTTCTTTTAACCATATGGCAGATGTGTTCTGACCATGACATTGTTTTAGCTATACATTTTGAAGTGTTTTACGCATAGATTTGTCAATCACTGGCCATATAGTTAGTTGTCTCAGAAATGGAATGTTGCAATGTTTTGCTTGGTTTGGTTTGCTACAAATGTTACAGATGTTATCAGTAGGATATTCTTTTAGATTTGATACAACCATGGAAAACTTCTTGGATGACTTGGGAATTGACCAAATGTTGATTTATTTGAATGAAATATTATTTTTTGTGTCATTGTAAACAGTTTGGTTTATTTCAGACTGTTGTAGACCAGGGAATGCTAACAGTAAGTTAGTAGCAGACATTTTTTTAAATGACAAGTTACAAGGTGTGATAGCTGAGTGCTTAAAGTGCTGTACTCAGGGAATAAAGATTTCATGTGTAAACTTTGTTATAATCACTTCACTATATCTTCTGATTAGTAACATTATTTCATGTATCATGATTTACATCTAGAAAATGGGCACCAATTTGTTTTTATGCAAAAATATGTCATAACAGTTATAAAAGAAAAACTGTTTTAAAAACACACATGACTTTGTAGACTGGTCTAACCCATAAACCCATACCAACTTGAAGAAAAAGAATGGATGTAAAAACTTGTTTGTGCCTCTTCATGAAACATGAAAGCATTTTTGTTAGTTGGCTATTCTAGAATAATTTTTTTAAAGTACTCTCTTTTTCTTTGTGAAAACTTGATGTTCCAGTGAAAACTTTTGATGACAATAAGAACAGAGAATATACTTATCTCTGCTTATCAGAAAATACCTGAAAAAAGACAAAGACAAAAATAACTTCTTGTATTTTTCTCATGAATGGCCTTAAATCACATATATTATTCCAGCAGTTGGTTGTGCTTTTTTGTTTATGTGGTTTCACATAGGTTAATGTATTTCAGTCATTATATATATATAGTTATCAGAAGATGGACATGGTTGGGCCACGTTTCTTTACCAAAAATCACCCCAAGGAAGATCTTCAAGTGTTATGAATTTTGGAAGCATTAAATGTAACAAGGCATTTGTGTTCCCATTGCACGATCCTAGTTAGGTTTCTGAAAAGACCAGCTGCTAGGTCCAAGTGTATAACGTTAAAGTGTGGTATCATCAGCAAATTTGTCAATAAAGGATCTTATTACTTTGTCAGGTAAATCATTGATAAACAGCAGGAAGAGCGTAGGTTCCAGTCTGCATTGATTTCATAAATGTCAGAGGGCTGACCGTTGATGGCAACTTTCAGACTTCTTCCAATGAGGAATGATTTGATGGTGGAAAAGACTCTACCAGATATACTATAGCTGGTCAGCTTATAAAGCAATTCTCTATGCCATACCTTGTCAAATGCTTTGGAGATGTCTTTGTTGAAGGCAATAACAGGAACATCAAAGCTGCTATCCAGTGTATGCTACTTATTATCCTAAGAGTGATGACTGTGAGTAGGTCAGCAGTGAATCTGGAAGACTGAAAACAATACGGCTTGTCACTAAAGAGATTAGCTTTATTAAAGTGGTTAATGACATGCTTATTAATGATACATTCAAACAGCTTGCTTTTGATGCTCAACAGGCTAATTGGCTTATACTGAGATGGGGAAGAATGGTCACCAGTGTTCTTGGAAACTAGGCAAACTACAGACTTCTTCTATGAGTAAGGGAAGCACTTCTTGAGACAACAATTGAACAACTTCGCTAGAATTGGGGATATCTCAGGAGATAGGTTTATTGACACAATGACTGGGAATTGATCTGGGCCAGTTGCTTTTGTTGGATCAAGATCATTTATAAGTTCGGAAACCTCCCTGATTGCTACTCTAAAGAGTAGGAAAGTCCGGCAAAGAATGGCTAGAGTCATCCAGCATGGAATTTGATGCAAAGTTCTTAGCAAATAGCTTGGCTTTGTCTGAGGATGGTGAGATTACTTCAGGCCCACTGATGATTGTAGGAGATTTGCCACAGTTAAGTATTCTATTAGTTATTCTCCAGAATTCATGTGATCAAAGTGTCTTCTGATCAATCCTCGCTTGAACAGAATCAGCATAACCAATCTTGACATTGGTTGTGGGCATTGCAAATTAATGTATACCCATTTTGGTGGTTTAGATGGAAATGGTGGGTTGTGATGAGATATAGCAGCTGCAGATTCTGGAGTAAACCAAGGTTGAGAGTTAGGTTTTTGTTGGCATTTTTTATGTGGAACAAAATTATCGATCCTAACCAGGACCCAGTCAGCAACTAGAGATGCAATTTTTGATGATCTAGAACTGAAAAAAATATTCAACTGGAGCATCAGTGAGGAAAGAACAGAATTCTTCCCAATCTGCTTTAGAGTACCTGAACACAGTCTGATGGGCACATCCAGAGATTCTTTGCTCTGTACACCAATAACAACCATGACCCAAGTGGAGATAACACAGCTGCAGTAGAAAGATTAGGACATCATATAGTCAGGAAGAGATCAAGTAGATTGATTACTGACATCTGGAACACCAGTTAGAGAATCAACAACTTGAGTTAGTTCGTATGCTACGGAGAAATCATAGCAGTGTCTGTTTGTTTGAATATAATCAGTCTTTATGGTGGATGTTGGACTCTCAGCAGATGGATAATTCATCAGATATGAAGAGATGTGGGCTCTGTTGTGCAGCAGTCATTAATTATGTGGATAGCTAATGGAAATAAACAAAGACATAGTTGGCACACAGCATTATGGCAACATAATGTTAGGGCAGATTACATAATGAGAAGCTGGTAGAACTGGCAGTCAACCAAGATCAGTGGATGGCTATGTCAGTTTTTTGTCAGTTTCAAGGCTGTCGGTGGATAACTGAAATATGGTGGACATTTGTTAAAAAAAAATAACTTTCTTTTTTGTACTTCTATTGTACCTCCCAATTGGAGTCTCTATACCGTTTAAGCTCAGGACTTTTCCACTCAGTAGGCTGCTTACATAATATTTTCAACATTCATTCATTAACTGATGTTGCATTACTGGAGGAAGAAAAAATTCAGTTGTAAATTATCAAACATATATCTACCGTTTCTGCTACAGAATCTATCTAACCTTTTACTGACTCAGCCTTGTTGGTATTCCTGTGAGGCCTTTTACTCAGCATATCAGCTTGCCTTCTGTTGGCTTTCCTATGTACTTATTCAAGCAAGAACTAGTAGTAGTAGTAGGTTCCTATATTGGTTTATCTTCAGAACAAATCTACACCCCATACTTCTCTGATGAATCGTCAATAAATATTGAGGTGGACAATTATCTCGGCATATTTCCTTTTTTAAAATAATATTTACTTTAGGTTTGTGTAGTTTTCTGTTATCTTTGGCAAGGAATCTTTTAGTTTACATAATTGTTCATTCATAACACATCTATACACACACAAGTGCAAAACACACGCAGACAAGTGCAAAACACACGCAGACACACACACACACACACACACACACACACAGATGAATGCATGTGCACATGCACAAAAACAGTTCTGTTAGTAAACCCTTATATTTGCCTGTGAGTGGGAGTATGTTTAAGTGTGTGTGTGTGTGTATGTATGTGTACTGCCCGATGTGAAGTATTTTCTTTTGTAAATTGATTTTGTTAAATTAGAATTAAATAGCTCCCTTGACAATCACTCTTCAAATATTGTACTTCCCGCTTTTAGCATTAATGCTAATATAAACGGTGGGGGAGGGGGTCTATTAGTCATTTCCTATTTCTATCTTCTACCTTTCTTCTTCTTTTCATCCCTCTCTCTGCTTTACCCCTCCCTTTTTCTTACCACCTTCTCTTCTCCTCCTGCTCCTTTCTATCTGCGTTTCACCCTGTCTCTCTCTCTTCCCACCATCTCTTACATCTCTGTTGGTCCAAGCTGTTTACTAAGTAAGTTTAGATATAGGCAAGGCAGGCAGCTGTATTTTATAGATAACTATTTTCTATATCTTTCTCTTCCCTTGCCAGTCTATATGGAAAGTGGGTGAATGGGTGGGTGAATGGGGGTGGGGGGTGACTAGAGGAATGAATGATGTGAGGAAAATTCCTATGGTTGTGTTATGATGTCCAGTACAGCTGATAAAGAGACTGCTGAATAGTGGTTGCTAAAATGTTTCATTTTAGGGTAAAAGTCTAACTTCTGTTGCCTAAGATGTTTTTCTTTAATATTCTCAGTGTTGTGTGGGAAGAATTTGTTTTAGGGTTTGTAATTAGTCTCCACATAGTAAAAAAAAAAAATGTTTTTTTAATTATATTTCTTAAATATATAAAGTTCACTGATCTGACAAGTTGCTTTTGTTGACTGTATACATTATGGTTCCTTCAAAAATAAAAGGTTGTCTCTGTTAAAATCTTGGCACACTTTACAGCTTTCTCTTTCCTTTTTATTTTACATCTCAGTCAGCCTACCCGTAATCCCACTACATCTCTTGTGCATCCATAGGTTACACTGGGTACACTGTATGGAATTTCTACCTACTCCTTTTCTGCATATTGAGCACAGCCATTTTCCGGATGGTATCAGGGGCCGGTCTTCTTTCCTACTTACTAAAACTTTAGTCTTTGCTAAGTTTACTCTGAGGCCTTTCATTTCCAGATTTTACTTCCATGTTTGGAATTTCTTCTCTAAGTCTTCTACCGATTCTGCTATAAGTACTAGGTGATTAGCATATAGGAGTTCCCAAGGGCAGCCAGTCTTAAACTCCATTGTGATGGCCTGGAGACCAATGATAAAAATGTTATATTTTATATGAATACTTTATTAAAATTGAGGTTTATACAGCAATAATTTTGCTTGTAAGTTGTTATGCATGGACAAAGACAAAGTATTTATACTTACATGTCTTGCCCTAAATATTTGTAGACTAGATACTAATTTCATTTTATGACAGATACTGTTGTAAATAAGCAGAACATCCTGTTTTAAAATCATAGACCAATGAGCCGGAGAAGTAGTTTCAACATTACATTATGTAGTTGTTTTACCAGAGCTTAATGTACAATCAAATTCCCCTTAATGAACTCCCTACTGTCTTTAAAATGTGGATAATATATTCTAACTCTCTATAATTTTAGGGTAGTATATATCCACAATTAAAGATGGATGGCTACTTTAATTAGAATGCTCGATAGATGAAGTTTAGCTGAAACTAATGCATTTGACATTTTATATCAAATGCATTAGGAGGCTCTTTAGCCTATCTCGAGTGGCTCTTAGGTGCTCTGAACATTTATATTTTATTTTATTCTATTTATTTATTTATTTATTTATTATTTCCACTTATGACCCAGACATTAAAGCAATTTCAGATAAGATTCAAAGCCAAAAATCGTATTGAGTGAGAAAAATGTTAGCTAAATTGATGTTTTCTTGTATGTATTTTTGTTTATAATAAATTATGCAGCTCTAATAGTCTCAATTATTATTTTTTTTGGCTAAAAATGGCTCTTCAGATTGAAAAGGTTCCTCCTGACCCCTGCTCTATGCTGATGGGATTGTGGATTAGGCCTGAACATCCAATCATCTACTTCTGTGACCTACATTTTCAAGTAGTGCTGAATGGGGTCGGTTACTCAGCAACAACTTAGATTAATTCCACATTTGCAGTCAGTAACATAGGGCGCTGGATTGGCAGAATCATTAAAATTTCAGACAAAATGCTTTGTGGTATTTGCTCTGGCTCTTTATGTTCTGAGTTCAAATCCCACTGAGGCTAACTTTTCCTTTCATCCCTTTGGGGTCGATAAACAAAGTACCAGTTAAGTACTGAGGTTCACCTGCCTGAAATTTCTGGCCTTTACTAGAAGGTGTCATGAAGATTTTGAACCACTGGTGATTCTGCTGTTATGAGGATCTCTTGAGGAAAAGTACACTTGCGTGGTTTCCCCATTCTATACTCTTGGCTCAGTGTTTCTGCTGCCTACAGTCATAAACTCTACTTATCCATGGTACCAATTTTACAAGTAGATGAGCTGAGCTGAGCCAGTGAGAGTTGAGAGGCCATGAATACACATCAGTCTAAGTGATGATGAGATACGAAGTTCTGACACTTTGGATGGCAACCCAATGTGACTCTCAATGTGACTCGATCAATTGTGACTCTCGCTGTTCATTATCATTAAAGTTTTATTACTTATGTTTTTCATCATTATTTGTCTGCCATGAGAGGCAGTAGAGCTTCACTTTTCACCCTCTTGATTCCAGGTTTAAATTGTGATGAGGTTGTCTTTGACACCAAGTACTAGTAATATAGCAGGGTCAATACAATTTACAATTGGTCATGTGTCTTAGTAAGAAATCAATATTTATTATTAATAGGGAAGTCCATGAATTTGGATAAGTTTGTATGCTGTGGGGAGACGGGAATCCTGATGTTTTGAGCTAAGTATTCGTTGAAGAGAGATAATAATGTTTCTGTCTCTGATAAAGGCTTTGTTTGAAACATCAGAATTCTTGCCTCCCCATGACATACAAACTTATCATCGAAATTCTTCAACTGCACTAAAATCTTTTCTGTATTCAGACCACCACTAGTTTTCTTGACTCTTGTGTTTCTTTATTTTTTTCTTGAACTCTTGTTTTATTTGTTAAACCATCACCCAGTTTAACACCACCACTTGATCCTTGGGTGCCTTTAGCATTTGGGCCAGGTATCTGGTCTGAGGATACCTTCTTCCCTCCCTCCCACCAGTCTCGGAAGCCTTGAAGAAAGGTTGATGGGCACTGCCTTCCCTCCAGACTAAGCAGTAAAAAAAAAGATATTTATTATTGATAGGTTACTGAGTGGCAAGAATGGTAAAACTTTCAGACAAAATGCATTTCAATATTTAGTTTCATCCTCTTATGTTCCAGGTTCAATCCCACTTCACTGCACCTTGGGCAATTGTCTTTTACTGTAGCCTCAAGTTGACCAATGCCTTGTGAGTGGAATTTGGTAGGCAGAAACTGCAAATCCTATCATATATATATATATGAAGATGCATACATGTATTTCTAACATGTTTGCATACGCTTCAAACATGCAACGGCACTCACTGTGTATTTTGTCTCAGAGAAGAACCTCTCACTAGAGACCTTATATATATATATATATATATATATATATATATGTGTGTGTATGTGTGTGTTTTTTTTTTACTGTTTAGTCTGGAGGGAAGGCAGTGCCCATCACCCCCCGTTTTCAGGGCCTCCGAGACTGGTGGGAGGGGGGGAGGGAGGGAGGAAGGTACCCTCAGACCAGAGACCTGGCCCGAATGCTTGCAACAGAGTGGACTCTGCTAAAGGAGGCTCCCAAGGGTAGCCAGGTGGTGGTGGTGGTGTTAAACCTGGTGACGGATTAGGTCTACCACTCAAAGTAGGCCATGGTGGGATTTGAACACAGAACGCAAGAGCTGGAATAGGTACCGTGAGGCATCTCATCTGACGCTCCAACGATTCCGCCCAAGGATGAAAGGCAAAGATGACCTCAGCAGGATTTGAACTTAGAGTCCAGTGAGCTGGAACGAATACTGCAAGTCGTCCAACACACTAACGACTGCCAATTCGCCCATTTGCGTATGCAAGTGTAAAATGGTGCATTGAGTTGCATCCCTTTACATCAAAAGTTAGTTTAGCTGTTTGTAGAGATCAATAATAAAATAAGTACTGGTGTCAATACGATCGTCTGACATTCTTTGAGGCTGTGCCCCAGCATGGCCGCTGTCCAATGACTGAAACCAGTAAAAGAATAAAAGAAAATAGTTATTAATTTGTTTCAATTTAGAATTAGTATTTACATAGGTGTAATGTTTAACACACAAACACACACATACACATGTATATGAGAAAGTGTATATGAGAAAGTGTATATGAGAAAGTGTATATGCAGAGTTAATTATAGTAATGTAAACTCTACAAGCTATATACCTTCTATTATGGAATTTATTACATTAGGATATTTTGGTTTCTTTTCTGTCAATGGAATAATATAACTGTCAAAATTCTGTCCTATCTAATTATAAACATTCTAAATTTGTTTTCCAAGAGCTGAATTTAGCCATAAAACACTGGGTTTTCATTAATTTTTTTTTTGTTTTTCTTTGTGTTTTTAATGTCTGCATTGTGTTGTATTAAAATTCTTTAACAATCTTGTGACCAGTTTTATTTTTGTCATCACCATCGTCATCATAGTCGTTGTCGTCATCGTCGTTGTTGTCGTCATCGTCATCATCATCATCATATGTCCAATTTTCCATGCTGGCATTGGTTCGATGGGTTATCATGGTTCACTTCATGTTGCACACACAGCAATAGAGAAAACCAGCCAACTTTGGTGTTGTGTATGTCTTACAGTGTGAGCGGGGTGGGGTGCATTTTATCATTGCCAAGAGAAGTTTTCCCATGTGGCACAACACAAGTTGTTCCATGCGAGAAGAACTACAGAGTCCTCTCTACTCTGTAATAAGTTCTTATTCGAAGATACTGCCCTCCTAGATTGGTAGCTTGCTATGTGGCTTGCAGAGTCCACATCTTGCTTGTATATTCCATTTTTGGCATGTTCCTATCACCATGTTCCTGTACAGAATGTGCTGGGTGCATTTTATTGTACCACTGGCACTAAAGAGGTTGTCCCATCTATGTGAGGAGGACTAAAGAGTCCCCTTTACACTGTATCAATTCTTATTCAAAGTTTTTGCTCTCCTAGAAAGGTAGCCTATGGTGTGGCTTGCAGAGTCCAAGTTTCTCTTGTACATTCCTTTTTTGGAATGTTTTCTATGGCTGAATGTCTGTTTTGTCTATTTGCCGCAACTAGTTTGGCTGAAAACAACAACAACAACTGCTGCTACTGTACTTATTTTAGAGTTAACCTTCTGAAGCATAAAACATCCACTGTAATAGGAAATATATAAATTTGCAGAACCCATGATAATGTAAAAAAAAAAATAATAAATTGCAAAACATGGAAAGAAAATGGTCAAATGTATTGGACCATCTCTTTGTGAGTTCAAATCCATTGCAGAGGTCTTGTTATATCTCTAGGCAGGGACCGGACACTTTATTTTATGTGCTAAAGTTCATTTTGGTTTTGATTTTTTTCATTTTTATCAGTTAGTCAGGAGGAAGGCAGTGCCCATCACCCTTTTTCAGGGACTCCGAGACTGGTGGGAGGGAGGAAGGTATTCTCAGACTGGAGACCTGGCCCAAATGCTTGCAACAGAGTGGACTCCACTAAAGGCACCCAAGGGTAGCCAGGTGGTGGTGTTAAACTGGGTGACAGGTTAAGTCTACCACCCAAAAGGGCCAAGGTAGGATTTGAACTCAGAACGCAAAGGGCAGGAAAAAAATACCATGCGGTATCTCAGCTGACCTTCTAATGGTTCAGCCAGTCCACCACACTAGACTGGTACTTTATTTATCTACTCCGAAAGAATGAAAGGCAAAGTTAACCTGGGTGGGGTTTGAACTCAGAGCGCAGTGAGCCGGAATGAATACTGCAAGGCATTTTGTCAGACGCGCTAACGACTCCTCTGCCAATTCACCGCCGTTTGTACTTTAGTCAAAAGAAATCAATAGTAATGTTGTAAAAAATAAGTTGGCCATTGTAAATAAACAGAGAAGAGACCCTCACTGAAATCAATATGTGACCAAGCTGTGTTTTCTAATGAACATTCCGGAACTGTTGTGAGCTGTGGGAGTGGGGCATGTAGCCGGACTATTATCATACTCGAATCTATAGATTAGTTTTCATATAAACAACATGTCAAGAAGAACGAAAAAACGAAATGTCAAACTACAACAATAAATAGATAAAATAAAATGAAAATAAATAGATAAATAAAATAAAATAAATAAATTTTAATTTAAAACAAAACTTTGCCAAATTCAAAGAACATTTGTATTATTCTCCTGTCAATCTGGTTGGAAAAGATTTTCTCTTTTATATAAAATAAAAGACAATTTTAACAAAAATGGAGAAAATCAAACGGACTTATCTTCTTTTTTTCCGCTTGCAAAGAACAAGAAGTTAGATATATTTTGCATAATTATAGTCTTTATTGAGTATTTCTTTCGTGTTTTTAGCAGGTTCTTAAATATCTTTTATAATTCACCTTTTTTTTTTTGTTCTGTTTCCTGGTGTTGTTTTTTTTAGGACCTGAGATGTTTTGTATTGAATAAGTCATTATTGTCTCTTTAAAACATAAATCGACTGCTTGATATTCAGAAAAGTATTCCCCCAACTCATAATTCTTATTGACTAATTGACAAAACATTTATACGAGTCTTATTTTTGATGCTTTGCCCTCATTATAGCTGAATTTGTTTATAATAGTAATAATAACAATAACAATAACAATGACAATAAGAAAGAAAGAAAGAAAGAAAGAAAGAAAGAAAGAAGCAATAATGTATTGCAGTTTTCTCAAAGTCATAAAAGAAAGTTGAAAATTTTCTCTCCCAAAGGAAAAATTCACATCGTTGCTAATTACATAAGCTGTGTGTTGTGTGTGACTCTGCTGGATGACAGAGCTTCCCATCTTGGCAGACTTTCATATTTTCTGCACCAACTGGGTAACTTAACAAATGGCAAAGGATTACAAAGATGCCATTACATGAAAACAACCAATAAACCAGACGTGTGTTGTTGGAGAATATTAAAGCATATAAAACATATAAAAAAACAAAAGACAAAAAGTACATGCTAAAGACTTAAATATTATAATTTTCTTAATAAAATTGATTCTTTATGATTTATTCATTTTTTGTTTTTTATTTTCATATATTTATCTTCACAGATGTTTATTGCTGATGTTGTTGTTGGCGTTGATGTTGTAAACAGTTTTAAAGAATATATATATATATATATTATAAGTATTAGTGTTAGTGTTGTGAAATTATGAAGTTATAAGTAACAAACCTTTACTGGTGAAAGGACTCAATACATTTAGTAGAGTCAGATTTATTATAGATATTGGGTTGACTGGGACTTCAAGCTTAACCTGTAGTGGCTTATTCAACCAGTCCAACTTATTCTGGTTGAATAAGCCACTACAGGCGAAATTTGAAGTACCAGCCAGCCCAATGCGTATAATATGTGTGTGTGTGTGTGTGTGTTTGTGCGCGCGCGCGCATGCATGCGTGTACACATTCAAAATGACCATGAAGTGACAAATAAGCACATGGACTTTTGTCTCCCTTACATTTTTCCTTCTCATCCTTTCTCTCTTCTTTTCTCTCATTCTATCTTTCTGATAAATGGCTTGAGCTTGAAATGTTAAAAGACATTTCTATTTATATTTCTGTGAGTGTGAACCTAATAATTATACTTATACTTCATCTTGTCTTTCATACTGTTATGCTCGTGGTGTTATTATATCCATTTATACATACATACATACATACATACATACATACATACATACATACATACATACATAACCCTTTTGATACCAACCCGCCTGGAACCGCTCCTGGTTCTTTGATAAAAAAACATTTATTTTAAAGTGTTCATATATAAATTTAAACCTTCCATTATAATGCTATGGAAGGACATTTTGTTAAGTTATGTACCAAACACCAAATTAATAACCTGCTTATCTCCGATTCCTGTATCATGTTTACCTTGTCTGATTCTGCTATATCACCACACTACAAGTAAGTATTAGAATATTTCTCTCATTTGATAAACAATCATTTTATTGGACTACACCAAAGGAGTATCTAAAACAATCAAATTAACTTTATTCTTTTATTCTTTTACTTGTTTCAGTCATTGGACTGTGGCCATGCTGGGGCACTACCTTGAAGGGTTTTAGTCGATCTGATTGACCCCAGTACTTATTTTTAAGTCTGGCACTTATTCTATTGGTCTTTGTTTTGGCAAACTGGTAAGTTACAGGACATAAACAAACAATATACATACATATGTAGAGAAACAAACACAAACACGCACAAATATACATACATACATACATGCATACATACATACATACATACATACATACATACATGCATACATACATACATACATACA
>JAOPJM010001205.1:5394184-5411762 GCA_027124095.1 Muusoctopus leioderma | reverse complement strand
CTCCCCCCCCCCCCTCATCTTTATTCTCCTCCTCCTCGCCCCTCTTCTCCTCTCACTACCTTCCCAATCTCTCCCTCTCTATTTCTTGCACTCCCTCCTCTATCAGACTATACAAATGTTATTCTATATATGTTACAATGATACATGTTATCCTGTAAAACCATGTGGTATTCTTATAAATAAAACATGTTGGTGGAGGGTGGGTGAGACGAAGAGCATTTCCCCTCACCCACCCTCTACAAAAATTTCAAATGTTATAAAATTATCAGATTTAATTGACAGAAAAAGAAAAAAAACAGAAATGGTATTAAAAAAAGATAATAAACTTGTGTTTAAATTTTGTTTTGTGTTTTTTTTTTGTTTATTTTATTTCTTCTTCTTACCATTAAATGTTTTAATGACCACAAGGTCCATAAGTTCAAATCTTACTACTAGAATAAGAATCCTTGTAAACATTTGTTTAGTAAGTTTGTGTGTTGTGATGAGTTGAGTATTGATGTTTCAGGTAAGCTCCCCCCCCCTTCTTTGAAGGATTGATTGATAACTGTATTGGTAAGTTGTATTACTATTGATATTCCAGGTAAGCTCCATCCTTCTTTGAGGAATTGACAAGGGTATTGGTAAGCTATATCACTTCATTTCCTAAAACTCTAGTAGATACAACCTTCTACACATTGTTTTGTGCCTCTGAGTAAGGTACATCATTCTACCTACTGTATCTCTCTCTCTGCCTTATTGTAAAGGTGAGACTGTCAAGGTAGAACGTAGATATACTGGGGGGGGGGGGCACTATAACATTAGAACAGTATTTAGATGTAACACTACACTGTCTCTGCCTTATTTTACCAAACTTAAACCCACCCAAACAGTGTGCCCATGTTGACCGCTATATATTAGAATCATGGAAATCTAGAAATTTCTACTGAGAAGTGAAACCCTAATGTCAGGGATGACAACAGTACATGTAAGGTAATCAATAAGAGGAGACTGTAGGAATAAAGTGTCTGCTATGGACAAAGGACTACAGAGAAAGAACTGAGAAGTATATATAGCATTAGCAGAGAAGTGTGTATATTAACAAGTTTCTATATACCCTAGATGTGACAGTGTATTCCTTGGCCATATATATACCCTAAATAGATATGTCTCCGTGTATTCCTCGGTTCTATCTACCCTAAATAGATGTATTAGTGTACTCCCTATTTATGACCTAGTAGTTAGCAATATTGGAACACAGCACATAAGAGTCCAGGGATTCAATCACTACATGAGCTCCTCAAGTACACACACACACACACACACACACACATATGGCATATAATATAATAATAACTAACAGAAGCTAAACAGATGAGGATAGCAGACTAACAGAACTATTAATAACTAAATAAGGGTTTCTAAATAGGCAGAAGGGTAGAAATTTAGGGGGAGGGATAAGTTAATTAAATCGACCCCAGTACTTGACTGGTACAGTAATAATAACTAATCAAAACAAAAATGTAGATATATATGATGATGATGATATAATCAGTGGTTCAGGCATAGAACAAAAAGAATAAACAAAAGGTCATGTGAATTTTTTAAGCAACATTCCACACTGAATGAAAAACATAAGCTAACACTGTATTCCATGACAGTAAATGTTAATTTATTCGTAATTATTAGCATAATTTATTCACTTTCATGTTTGCTTTAAGTTTCCTAACAAAATTAGTCAAAAGTCATGACATTTAATGTCAAAATAATGAGGAAAATATTTCCTTAGATTATAATTTACCAAACTATTAACCTCATCTTTATAGTTTATATTTATATTTACATTATATTTCAATCTGTTGGATACATACATACATGGTTCCAGATTTGATTTGAACTAGGAACCTGAGGATACTGTCTGCACCCACCTAGCCTCTGGTGTATGTACAATTATTGTGACAATATGAGGTTATGTAAATTTGCCTTTCAGTAAAGTTAGCCATATTAACCCTTTCAGTAAAGTCAGTCATATTAAGCTGCTATCTGTGCTCACTGATTAAATCAGCAACAAAGTCTATTTTCTGCTTCGTTAATGATTTTCTTTTACTGAGTTTCCACTGTGTTTCTCTATCAATTATAGAAATATCAGCAGTCCATAATGGTACATATGTTATATATATATATATTGTTACATGTGTTCATGAACAATAACTGTGTCATACATCTGAACTGAAAGAATGGACCAATGAGTCAATAAATATTTCACTTCATATGTGTGTTGTTTCCCAAAGAATTACTGATTGCACGGCGGGACATATATTGTATAACTGACCCCAGCTACCATTATTTACAACCTAAAATTACAACAATAATGCTTTCATGTTCAAATCCAACAGAGGCTATGGTAGAAGATACTTGCTCAAGGTGCCGTGCAGTGGGATTGAACCTGAAACTACGTGATTGAGAAGTGAACTTCTTCACCACACGGCGATACCTCTACACACAGACAAGTGGGTTCAATTCACACTGGACTCTTGTCTTTTACATTTTTCAGATTTGCTTTATGTGTCTGTGCCAAATTCTGTTCAAGATGAAATGTTAATCTATATTTATCGTTGAAAGTGAGGAGTCAGCACATCTGTGGACCATTGGTTGTAGTGTATTGGTTGGTACTAGCTAGGTCTGTAGAGTAGAGGCTGTTGTAGTAGCAGTAGGAAAGGTAAAGTGAGGAGATAACATGGACTAAATGGTGAAGTATGTTGGTACTAGCTAGGTCTGTGGAGTAGGAGTATGTCAGAGCCAGACACACACACATACACCCAGGTATGCAGTCACATACGCCCAGGTATGCAGTCACATCCACAGACACACACTCAAGTATGCAAACGCACACACACTGTCACATACACCCAGAGGTATATCAGAGCCAGAGACACACACACACACACACATACCCTTGTATGCAATCACATACTCAGAAATGTATGCCAGAGCCAGACACACACACATACATCCATGCAGAGGTGTGTGATGTCAGTCCAATGTGAAATGTGAAGATGTAGTTATAATCTGAAGTGAGTGATTGGTCAGCAATATTTGTAGATTTTACTGCTGATTGGTGGAGCTACAGGGGAGAGAGAGGGGTGGGTAGAGTATTTAATAATATTATACGTGTTGTAGGAATTGGGGGGTGTTTATATTATACAGGATGATGGGGGGGGGGGTGTATATAATAATATTGTACAGTATGATGTAGAGGGTCTTTACAATGGGTTAGTCAGCTCCCTAAAGAAATCACTTAGGTTCCGAGAGAATTTTATTTCAATTCATCCATCTAGTACCTATATATATATGTATGTGTGTAAGTGTTTATACATATACACACACACATGATACTTAAATATGATATATACAATGTGTTATATATTGCATAATATATATATATATATATATATATATGCACACACATATGGTGTGTATATATATATGTATAAGCACACACGCTACATAAATCAATATGTCTACCCTAAGACCAGATCATCTTTATAAAATCCCCCCACCACCATCTGCCCCAATATGTTATGTAATCAAGACACAACACAGTCCGTACATTCCACAACAAATCCACAGAACTAAAACAATTCCGGAACTGACAAACTCTAAGACTAAAAAATTCTCTTTGACATTTCAGCTTTGTCTGAGTGGGAGGGTGGGGAATACATGTTCTTATAGAAATATATATTTTCATATATATTTCTTTATTATTATTATTTAAGGCTGTGGATTGACAGACTCCTGCAGTATTTAATTACTTCCCTTTATGTTCCGAGTTCAAATTCTGCCATGGTCAACTTTCCCCTTCGTCCTTCGGAGATTGATAAAATAAAGTACCAGTCAAATACTGAGGTTTGAGTGACACCTGGTCTGTATTAAGAATATCCAAACAGATAAATATTTAATAACTTTCGAGAGTAAAAGACATGGAAGTGTTTACCAGTCTATCATTACACGTTTATAACTCTTAATATCCTGTAGGACACAGTTCCACACGACACCACATCATCAAATTGATATGAATCATTGAACTATATATATGGTGAAAGTGAACTATTTTTGTGTGAAAATAACTCAAGCACCTGTGTTTCTTACTTGTAAATTTCATAAAGAATAAGCTGCAAAAATCCTGTTTTTAGGCATTTTTTGCTAAATCATTTCAAGACTTAGACAATTTTTAACAGGATGTTAAGAGTTAAAACATGCTACAGAAAGTACACTTTCCAGGCACAACTGTTAAAAGATCAGGCTTATATACCTGAAATTTCAACCTAAGATTGCATCCCTTCATTGTAGTAATGACTGAGCTTTGGAATTACATTTCAATTACATGTAGCAGCCATTGTAGGAGTGTTAAATAATGCACATACACACACACACACACACACACAAATAAATACATACACAATGTGTGTGTGTGTGTGTGTGTATACATATGTGGTTTTGTGGTGTGTAGGTGGATGGGTGGGTAGGTAGGTTTGGGTGGGTGGGTGTTTTTAGTTAGCTAGGTAGACAGACAGACAGACACACGCATGTACAGTATACACTCCTGTATAAACTTCAAATAAAATTGTAAGTTACATTATATATTTCTTAAAAATTTGTTTCTAATACTCAGAAGAAAGAAAAAAAAGGAAAAAAAAGGCTAGGCTTAGTTTTTATATCTACTTGTTATCTATCATTATAGGATTATTCATTGATATAGATTTAAATATAAAAATAAATCTATTCATGTTGTGGAAATTTTACTCCATTTATTAAAAATTAATATCAGTTATATTATCTTACTCAGATTCATAGACTTCACAAAATGATTTTTTAAAATATCCCTAAATGATTCGTTGAATTGTCCTTAATGACTAACCAATTACTGGATTTCTCAGCAACCAAGCTGGAATTAAACAACTACTAAAACAACATTTTTATTGAAACCTAACTAAACAAAGACAAAATCTACTTAAAACAGTGAAAACTTAAGATAATGTATGTGTGTATGTGTTTGTGGGATGCGAGTGCGAGATGTGTATGCCTACGGTCTTGTTAGAGTACTAAATACAAGATTGTGAAAGATTAGGTTGTCATGTCTCTATTAACTCTTAACGTCCTGTAGGACACAGTTCCACACAACACTGCATTATCAAATCGATAGGAATCACTGAGCTATATATATGGTGAAATTGAAATATTTTTGCGTGAAAACACCTCAAAAACCTGCGTTTCTTACCTGTAAAGTTCATAGAAAATAAGCTGCAAAAATTTCGTTTTGAAGCATTTTCTGCTCAATCATTACAGGACTTAGAATATTTTTTTACAGGACGTTAAGGGTTAAAGGATGCTCTCAAGATTCGTGTTCATGGAGGTAGTGCAGGTCTGGCATGAGGTGTTTAAGTTGCATGCAGATGATGGCTGTGTGTAGAAGGTTAAGGAGTAATGAAAGGTAGTGTCATCTGTCCCTCCTCCTCTGACTAACTTATTTTTCAAAATTGGAATGAAGTAATATGATTACAGCCTATTTATATGACATTAGAATGGAATGTGTCCAGAACAATTTCTCTTTTGCTATGAGTCATTGAGGGAAGTTTAGAAACCAGACAGACAAACTCAATGAGTGGCCTTTCTATTACTTCTGTCTTGGACAATGAAAACTACAAATATCTGGGAATGGACAAGAATATATCCTACATGAGTAACTAAGGAGTATTATATAAGACTTAGAAAGGCGTAGCAGTCAATGCATTTTCAGTACTAATACTGCCACCAACATTTAGGATATTTGATTGGACAGAGTAAATTCTCTCCATTGACATGAGAACCTGAAATATTTCAACATTAACTGGAAGCTTCCACATAAATAGTGACATTAACAGACTGTATCTCAGAAGTAAACAAAGGAACAGAGGCTTAAAATCAGTCCTGACAGCTTTCAAGTGCTATATGATAACTCTCAAAAAGTACTTACCAAACATCAGGAACAAAATTCAATATATTAAACAAATAGCGAAAATTAGCAAAACATCATATATGAGTTGGGAGTGTTCTCCTAAAGTGGTACTCAGAATCTGATGATATTCCATGTAACCCAAGATCAGGAGAAATACTATGCATACCAACAAAAGTTATTCATGGGTACCTATCCTATAAACTTTAAAATTATCCCAGCATGAACTAGAATTGTCAACACTCATTGACTAGTTACTGATATATCACATCGCATTTTGAAGGATATGCCTTTGCAATCCAAGAAAATGAGATGGCTACAAAATAGCTTATAAATAAAAGAGATAATGAAACTTCAAAGCCCTTAAGATGTAAGTGAAAATGTCTACTGTGCCATGTTCTAAGGAGAATATATGTAACAGCAGCAGTTGCTCAAAAATGTCATCAAAGTATTCCTTTATATGAGGCATGGTGTTATTGTGAAAACAATACACAATAGGTTTCCCTTGGGATAAGCATAAAGAAATACCACCAATGTATCTACACCTTTCAACAAAAGGAACACTCTAATCAAGACTTCTACCAAAGATAAACTCAATAGACCAGATATAGTAATCTGGGAATTTTTAAACATCAGGAACAAAATTCAAATTGTGAAAATGAGGAAAACAACATCATATGTTGTTTTCTACATTTTCTGGAGCAGATACAAAAAGATGCATAAGATCATGACTGGCCTTTAATGTGTATATCTAAATCTATTTTAAAGACAGCAAATTGGCAAATTTGTTAGAGTGTTGGATAGAATGATTTTCTGTATTTGTTCTGGCTGTCTGAGCTCTCAACTCAAAATCTGCTGAGTTCACCTTTGCTTTTCCTCTTTTCATGGTTGAGAAATAGAGTACCAGTCCAGGGTGGTGGGTTGGTAGAATTGTTAGTGTTGGACAAAATGCCATTCTGAATTCACCTATGGTGCCAAGGTGTATCAGCCCTTGCCTTTTCCTTAGACAACATCGGTGGCATGGAGAAGGGAGACTTGCAAACATGGGCAACTGCCAGTCTTCTATAAAAAAAACCTGCACCGTGGAGAGAAATTTTCCAGGTGTATATCCATGGTCTCGAGAGACATACAGGGATCCAAATATATCTACCTTATATAATTGTAAAGCATCAGATCCATATATTGGTAGCTAAAGCATATATATATATATATATATATATATATACACGTACACGTTTGACTCTAGGTTACCATTTATCTAATGTAGTCCTTCTGTTGTAGGGGTTCCCAAAGTGGCCGATGCAAACCACCAGGGGTCACTGGAAGTGTGCAGGGGGGCGGAGACATATCTACAAAGTTCATGGGTCAAAAAAGTGTAGCTTTAAATGTTTAATATTTAAATCATATATAATCCGTGCTTTCATGATGGATTTGCTAAAGCCAGAGCAACTTACCCTTGTCATGAAGGCACAGATGTAGCAGAGAATGTTTTCACAATTCGGCAGTTTTCTCATGTCATGAAGGCACGAACATAATGAAGAAAGTTTTCATAATTTCCTCAAAAACACAACACAGCATTTTTTGACAGAAAGCTTAATATTCCCAAACCAGTTTTTTTTCTTAGCTATACAAGTGTATATATACATACTACAGGCTAAACTTTTGGAATGTTTTACATATTTTCACAGCTCCATCAATAGTTTGTAATTGTAATTTCCTAATGAGTTGTGTCCTTCCTGGTTTTGTGAAGCCCAGCTTCTCAAGGTTGGTGCTGAGGCAGTTTGTTACATAACCAAATGCCCCAATTATCACATGTATAAATCTAAAGTTACAATCAAGGTGTAGTATCAGCAGGTTTCTCATTAAATTGGCATAGATGTTTTTTTTTTCTTTTATCTTTAACATTATGTTAACATCTGCTGGTCAATTGATTTCTACTACCGTACACGCTTTCTTTTCTCTATCCCAGATCATTATGTCTGGTATGTTGTGCCTACATTTTACAGAAATGTTGACAGAAACATGTATCTATGTGTGTGTGCAAATATACGAGTATGCAAATGTGTGTGTGTGTGTGTGTGTGTGTGTGTGCGAGTTATATATTAATGTGTGTGGCAGTTTTTAGAATAGGTACACTGCATCCCTGCATATTGTACAAGAAGATGACTAAAAGGGTTGGCATCAAGACGAGGGTTTAGCTGTAAAACACTGTCTCAGAAAGTCCTATCCAACCCATGCCAGTATGAAAAGGCGAACATAAAAATGATGATACATATATATCCGTTGCAGGTAACAAACTGGAGAAGGAGTACTCAATACTATAGTAGAGTGTAATAAACTTTATTCAGTCCAACCCAGTCTCCTATTACTGTGGAGTTTCTCCAACATGTGATCAGTTCATCAGATAGGGACTGAGCCGATATCTGATGAACTGATCACACGTTGGAGAAACAGTAATAGGAGACTGGGTCAGACTGAATAAAGTTTATATATATATATATATATATAATTTGTGTCATGTGTATGTGCTGACCAATGTGTGAATATCTGTGGATATACATATATACATAAATACAATACTATACACCTAATAAAAACCACTTCTTCCCTGCTCTGGCTATTCTGGGTTTTTACATTTATTTTTGATCTTTTTTACAAATTGACATAATAGTTTCAACAGATAAAATTTGTAAATTATCTTTGTTTCGAAACAGTACCTAGTTGAAAGCATTGGCAATTTGTATGTCCACGGCTCTAAAAGAACTGTAGGCACGCATATTTGTATCCACAGTGTGCGTGTGTGTGTGTGTGTGCGTGTGTGTGTGTGCATGTGTGTGTGTGTGCATGCATGTGTGGCTTTTATCCCCACCATGCTTTATGCCCCAACACATGGTACCTGAAAATAAAACTAATTATATTTAATTATAACACCATTACGGACAAAATCCCTAAACAAATTATAAACAAATATCTAACCCAAGGCATTACAACTAAAAGTACTAATAACAACCGGACTCCTAGAACATATGACCAAGACTGCGGTGACAGCAAAACAACTTTACAGAGTTACACTAATGCAACACTTGGTAATTCTCATCAGCCACCAGCCGGATATCACGATGGTTTCAACACTAAGGGCAGGACCACTCCTTCCAACCAGGTCAACAGTGTTGAAAATTTTATAACACTGTTTGGGAATATACCAATCAAACAATGCACCTGACTAGGGATCATACAAACTAAATTATCACACAAGACAAACGTATAGATAATAACATATAGAGCAAGAAAATTAAATATAAAATTAACAAAATTATTATAGATCTAAATTAATTAACTTTATACAAACAAGAAAAAACCCAATAAATCTAATACAATCGACCAAACATAACTCTACAAACAACAAATTTAAACGTTGATAAATAAGAATTAATAAAACTATATAAACGAGTAATACTCAATCTATACATCAAATGAAATCAACTGAACATATAACATTTATATAAGCATAACATCACAAATCTCGCTCTATGCCAAAACAAAGCACAAACCCACAAATTAACATGTGTGCTCGGGAAGACTGCTAGTAAGAAAAGAATATATTCTTTCAATGAATTAACTTACTATCACAGGAATGTGCTTTGTTTTAGCCCATGTGTGTTTGAGTCATATTATGTTTCTTTACACAAATTGGCAATGGCAACTCGAATGAAAATATAAAAAAGAAAGGAAATATTTAAATCGGTATTATATTATAACATAACGTTTTTAATCTAAGTTTATTACAACAACTTTGAAGAGATCAGTTTATGTATTGTGTTGTTGTATCCTCACACGTTAGAGGCCATGGGAAATTAGCATGAGTTAATTCCCTTAGATACATTTATCCATAAAGCATTATTTTGTTTCATTGTTCTAAGTCATTTTGAAATAATTTGTTTACCATTAAGCTGTGTTGCCATCCGAGTACATCGGAATTAATTCTGCCACCAAAACACACAGGTCTGCCATATTCTGAGATTTAATCATAAAGATTCTTGGACATTACCCTCTAGACATGGCTACTTTTGGTAGGATAAATAAATTCATTGGTGAAAATAGCCTCACAGCTCCAGCCAAACTCACTGAGCATACCTAGACAAACCTGGTTAAGTTAATGGCTGAACATCAGTGACCCACTCCTAACCTGATTGCTGAAAGGATTAAATTCAACAAATGTGACCATTTGACAAGTGAAACAATAGCTCAATATATGGTGGTATTAGGTCAAATAACTGAGTACTTTGTCTATGGTACCACCTTAGATGACAAGTTGTGAGACTATCTCATATGTGGCATCGAAAATGATAGAATTCAGTAACATCTTTTGAGTGAAGGTTTCTCTCTCACACTCAAGAAAGCACTGGAAATTGCAACTGCTATGGGGTCTGCCATTGCCAAGTCAACGGCTATTCAAAATTGAGACCACTCACCATCAGCTAAACAAACTCAGCAATTTTTGAAGGTCAGCCAACACCACCCATCCCATGCTATAAAAGATTGTTTCCAATGCGGCGGTTAACATATTCCTTTCAAAGATAAGGAATGTCTTTACTTTAAAAACCCAGGACATGCCATTAAAATATGTTGCAAAAAGCAAGATCAGAGCATCGCTCCAAACCTAACCATGCTACCCATGTGCTTTGAAAAGACCAGTCCTCCATGTTACGAACCCCTGACAGCGATCTAGATATTTATACCATATATAAAGTAGGGAAGTGCCATAATGAGCTCATAATTGCCAATATCTGCGTCAATGAATTTACTTTACCCATGGAAATTGATCATCTCTGTCGGTCATTAGTGAAACTAGCCCTACTTAACTGCAAGGGGTCACCAAACCACTTCAAATTCAGCCAACTACCACCAGACTTTGCACCTACACCAGTGAAACTGTCACTCCACTGGAGACAATTGAGGTATCCATCCCATATGAAGGTCAGAAAAAGGACTTAACACTTATGATTACCCCTGGGGAAGGACCGGCTCTGATAAGTTGATATTGGCTGTGACAACTCTTACTGAATTTGGAGAAACTGTTCAGCATTTTGCACACGAAAAATGCAGATATAGTCATGTAACAAAAACTGGCTGTTCCAAAAGAGAAGTATGGTGAGGTTTTAGTGAAGGTATTAGTACATTAAGGGATACTAAGGTTCACATCAAGATCAACTCAAAAGCTAAGCCAAAATGTTTCAAAGCTAGACCTGTTCCATATGCCCAGAAAGAATTGAAGTTGAGCTTGACAGATTGGTGCATGAAGGTATTTATCAGCCTGTAAATTACACAAAATGGGCTTCTCTGACAATACCAGTCATAAAGAATGATGGAACAATAAGAATCTTTGAAGGCTGCAAGAAAACTGTCAACAAATCAACCACTTGTGACAACTATCCAGTTCCAAAAACTGAAGATCTGCTTGCAACCTTTAATGGAGATGAAAAGTTTATGAAGCTTGACCTTAGCCATGCTTATCAACAACTGCTTTTAGATGAGGACTCTCAAGATCTATTAACAGTGAATACTCATCAAGAACTTGTTTGCCCTACATACCTCCAGTTTTGGGATACATTCAGCCACAGGTATTTTCCAGTGTGAAATGGAAAAATGTTTAAGCCATGTACCGTTTACTTGCGTTCAAGTTGACAACATGCTAGTGACAGGCAAGAATGATGAAGAACATTTGGAAAACCTTGAAGAAGTTCTGCATTTGCTGTCTGACAATGGTCTGAAGTTGAAGAAACAGACATGCAACTTTATGGCTCCAGAGGTAATCTACTTAGGTTTCAAAATAAACAAGGACTGTATGTTTCCAGTACCAGAGAAATTATCAGCAGTCATGAATGCACTTAAACCAAAAAATACCAGCCAGATCAAATCATCCTTAGGAGTGTTAAACTATTATCAGAGGTACCTACCCAATTTAGCAACTTGGTAGAGACTTTACATAGACTGTTAAGAAGCATGAACCACAGAGATGGTGATCAGATGAACAAACCACATTTGATAAGGCAAAACAGGCACTGTGTTTCCCAAAATTTCTGGTACATTATAATTCAAATAACCCTCTCCTGTTGTCATGTGATGCCTCTCTCTATGGAGTTGGAGGGATTTTATCCCACATTATGCCTAACAGTTCTGAAGGCCCAATTGCTTACACATCCGAGACATTGTTTGCAGCTGAACAAAACTACGCTCATATTGAAAGGGAGGGACTGTCCATCATATGCTGTGTTAAAAATGTTACCCATATCTGAAATAGTCACAAATTTACTATTATCAATGACCATAAACCCCTTCTTGGACTCCTCGCTGAAAACAAACTGATTTCCCCCATGACTGCTGCTAGGATTTAACATTGGACCCTAATTCTGTTGTCCTATTGCTATCAATTACCATACCAGAGTGGAACAAATAACAGCAATGCTGACTGTATGAGTAGACTTCCTTTGCCAAGTTCTGAATCATTGGTAATTTGGTAATTGGAAACGAAGTAAGGATGATGAACCTGTACTGTGCACCAATAACATAGAGGCAAGTTTGCACCCATACTCATTGGGATCCAATCATGAGCCATGTAGTTGAATATGTAAAACAAAGTTGGTTAAACAGTCAAGATCTGTGCCATGAATTTAAGCCCTACTCACCACACAAATCTAAATTAGCTACCCATGATGGTTGCCTAATTTGGGGTTCCAAATCTGCAGCACAAAGTGCTTGATCAACTTCACCTGGCTCATCCAGGTGTCAGTAGGATGAAGGCACTAGCCAGATGCTGTGTTTGGTGACCAAAGATGGACTGTGACATAGAAACCAATGTTGGAAACTGCAATGAATGTCAAATAAATGCCAACGTGACAGCCAATACTCCAATGCACCCCTAAGAGAAGCCTTCTGGCCCATGGACTCATCTATATATTGATTATGCAGGGCTATTTATGCAGGGCCATTTCTTTAAATGGTACATCATATAACCAGTGCACTCTATCACTTGTTATCTAATGACTGTACTGAGTGGGCTGTTGAAAATTTCAAAGCAGCTCTCAAGAAACTGTCAACCCAAAATCGTGAAACAATTGAAACTTAGTAAATCGTTTTCTGAGTAAATCGTTTTCTATTTCCTTATCAAATTACACCCCACTCTGCTATTGGTGAGTCTTCAGTGGAACTGTTGACGAATTGTAAATTACACAGCTCTTTGGTCTTAGTTAAAACTAGCTTTACTCAACATTAACAACATGTCCAAGAGACCATGATTACCCAAAATGGATCAAGACAGTTGAGGAACTTTACTATTGGTGGGTTGGTGTTGGTTAGCAACTACGATTGATGGTGGGGGGGGGGGGGTTGGGTCCCTGAAACAATACTCAAAGTCACTGGCCCAGTTTCATATTCCGTATTTGTATTTGAGGGGATCATCCGGCGACATGTTGATCAGTTACGGCCACATATTGAGCAATTGAGAAACCTTGCTGTTGATCATGAATTCTCATTAGATCATGAATCTACTAATATTCCACAGCCACATCATGAGTACAACCCTCTACCCTCACTTCTGCCAAGTGATGCACTACACATGTAGCTGTTCTGTCCCGTGAAATCAAATCTGTGGCAGCACCTACTCATCCATATAATGCAACATTGAACCCTACTACTACTACATCAAAACAACCTAGTTTGCATGAAATTGATGTACGACCAAGTCGTACATCAGAGGCCACCGTTCTATCTTAGCGATTATGAAGTTGGATTGTTTTGTGAGCTGAAGAGGGAATGATGTTGTATCCTCACACATTAGAGATCATGGGAGATTACATTTTACCTTTAACATGAATTACTTCCCATAGATACATTTACCCATAAAGAATTGTTTTGTTTTAGGTTTCAAAACCATTTTGAAATAATTCATTTACTGTTAAGCTCTGTCCATGGTCGTCTCCTCAGTCAGAGGTCATTACACATATTACAGAGATTTTGAATTTATATTAATTTTACAACATACATGCTAAGAAGAAGAAGAAATTACAACATACATGCTAAGAAGAAGAAGAAATTACTGCAATATTCACAGAAATATTTAAAATTTGGTTTTATTCTTTCGATCACTAATAAGACAATACCTATGTGTCTGCTATGTGACAAGACATTTGGAAATGAGGCAATGAAGCCTTCAAAGATGAAAAAGCACATTGAGAGGATGTATTCAGAGCCAGAAAATACTTCAGCCCCCAACAAAACACTCTACAGAGCTCAGATGAAACCCACAATGGAGTACTACTCCCACATCTGGGACAGTGCTGCTACACACACACACACAGGCCTCCTAGACTGCATCCAGAGAAAGTTCACTCAATTGATTGGCACAAAGTCTCTCACAAACACATTCCAACCTCTGGCCCACAAATGTGCTGCCTCCTCTCTCTGCCATTGCTACCAGTGGCCTCTGCTCATCAGAGCTGGCTGGTTTTTGTGCACCACTCAGGCACTCCTAACTCACTTGTTTCTCTCTTCCTCTTGTCACCCATATTGTGTCCACCTCACCAAGACCCACACTAACCCCTAAGCTCAGTCCTTCCTCCCCAAAACGTTGGTCCTCTGGAATCTTCTCTCTGCACATGTTTTTCCTGCAGCTGTCAATTTGCAACAGTTCAAGCAGAACATTAATGGTATCACTCTCAGTGGTCTCTGCGGGTCTGTGAAAGCCATGAGCTCAGCCCCTTCCTCCAGATCAAACAAATGAAAAAAAAACCTTCTGCTAGCAGCAACGAGTTCCTCTTTCTAATCAAAAGATGCATTATACAAAGTGTGTCATAAATGTGATACAGTGAGACATGGCAGGAAATATGGATTGTTATCAGTAATGAGAGTTATAAATGGAGTATAATCCACTGGGTATAAATTGTGTTCGAGTTAGTGGGGAAAGAGACTTGACATCAAAAACATTGGCAAAAGCATACGACAGAAACAAATGTGCAAATGATGAAAAATGCCAAGTGAAAAAGTGGTGGTAGTTGATGTTGAAGAGTAGGAAGAAATAAAATAAATCTAAGAACTTTAAATCTCATCTCCAAGATGACATACGACAAACATACATGGAAAGAGGTTGTCTTGTACACCCATCTAATCAAAGCCACAATGGAGAAAAAAACAGATGCAAAAGCAATGATGATAATAATTTAACCAATTTGTTTTATAACTAGATGCCCTCCTACCTCTAATCAATTATCCATGGAGTAGGAGTAGTATCTATTAGCAGCTAAACAGGAAGGTTTAAAGAGGAGTGTGTAGCGGAAAGGAAAAAGGAATATTTCAAGGCAACACAATATGGAAAATAGCAAAATATTAAGGTGAAAGAGTGAGTAATTGAAACTAATCTAAATGACACAAAAAGTCAGAAAATTCAGTAATAATTAACACCGGAATAAGTAAAGAAAGACAAAACATGAAATCACTAAGAGGTTTTATTTATTGTGAACACGATAAAGTTCTAAACAGTATATGAGTATTTAAGTTAACATTTGAGAGAGGAGTTCCCATTCTTACTCAGTGATACTTTAGATGTTAAATAGAGGAAGTTAAGAAAAAAGTCAAAAATTCCATAAGTATCAAGATCATATGACAGTGATATTTACTTCAACTATGTCATGGCAATGCATTGCAAAATCATTTGGTAAACATCATATACAAAACATTCAACACATCCTTTAACAACTTTATTAGTTTGGTCATAATTGTCCAAACTATTAATAAATTTATAACTACTGACAAAGCATTTTTTTAATATTTCTACTGGCAATGGAAAAATATCTCAATACAACTAAGGATTACAATTTAGTATATATTTAATATTATTATTTGTTCTGGATATTTCAGATACTAAGAGTAAAGGGATTGATTTCAAATTTGCTTCTTAATAATAACAGTAGCAATGGTTGGTGAAAATGATACCAAGCCTTCCATCATCATCATCATCATTATCATTTTAACATCTGCCTTTCTATGCAAACATGGAATACAGAAATTTTCTGTTTCGTGATTCTTTGTCATTTTAATCTGTGAGATAAATCTCAACATGTTGCCCATCATTTACTGCAACACTTTTGACTTTACTGCACAAATTTTCACTTTTATTCATCATTATACTTCTCACATCAAACTTCTATCCAACCCATATGCAATCCACCAGCTTTTCTTACCAGTATCAATTAGACCAGCTTAGCAACACAATTATTTATTACCCTACAGCAAACTACTGGGATAGTGTATATAGTCTTCAACATTAAGTTATTCACTCTATTAAACCAGTGCAGTGTGTGTACTGCATCTGTTTTTAATTTGTAGTTTATTATTTTAAAATTTATAGTTTATAATGATATTTATAATGAAGAGCTGGTGAGATATAAATCCTAGTGCCAATACAAGTCAATTATTCAGTCTATTTACATTATTTTAGACAAAGCTTACGGAATGGGGTTAAAATATTTATACTAATCTTGATGGAAGGAAGGGCATATAAAAACAGTTTAAACTCACAACCAGTACCACTAGTAAGAGAAAATAGTATTGTATAGAAACCATTGCTGCTAGACATATCAGATTCATTACACAAGTATCTATGGTATATTATTAAGAAGCAACATAGTTGGGTGATAATCAGAAGAAGAAGAAAAACCCATTGCTACTACTGCTGCTACTACAAATACTACTGCTGACACTACTAGTTACAACATTTACAGTTTTTGTCACGGAACTATCAAATGATATGGATAACCACAACAATTTTAAAAGTCTAATTTTTATAAAACTCAGCTCTATACAAATATTCTGAATATAAAACTAAAATTTCAATGTTATCCAAACACTCATTTTACATTTAGTGAACACCAGGCTAGTTAATATACTAAATGTGATTGGATTCTCAAAAATAAACTGCTTGCTATTTACTTCCTTTTTAAAAGCATTATTTTCTCAGAAAATTAAGAATTAGAAAATTAGAATTGTTACTTGTAATTTTTAGTTTAAAATTTCAAACTGATAATTTAAAATATTTGATTTAGAAGAATAGTCTAAATTTTGAATCTAGGGCAGTGGATGGTAGAATCGATACAGTGTTAGACAAAATACCTTGTGGTATTATGTTATGTTCCTTTAAGTTCTGAGTTCAAATTTCGAACAGTCCATCTTTGCTTTTCATCCTTCTGAGTTCGATAAAATAACTACCAATCAAATACTTGGGTAGGTATAATGAATTATACCTTTAATAATCGTGCCCCAGCATGGCCACAGTCCAATGACTGAAACCAGTAAAAGAATAAAAGAATCATTAAGTTGCTTTAATTGCTAAATATTATTACATCATAGAAATAAATCTGACTTATTAAATCATGAGTTTTAGCCAGAATTACGATATCTAAGTACATATGCATATAAAGCATATACTCTTTTACTCTTTTACTTGTTTCAGTCATTGGACTGGGGCCATGCTGGGACACCACCTTGAAGTCGATTAGATCGACCCCAGTACTTTTGAGTCTGGTACTTATCTTATCGACCTCTAAGCCGAACCGCTAA
>JAOPJM010001205.1:5355326-5368095 GCA_027124095.1 Muusoctopus leioderma | reverse complement strand
AATTCACTCACAAGGCATTGGTTGGCCTGAGGCTATAGTAGAAGACACTTGCCCAAGGTGCCACGCAGTGGGACTGAGCCCGAAACCACGTGGTTGCGAAGCTAACTCCACACAGCCATGCCTGCGCACACACATACATACATATATATATATACACTTATACATATACACGCACACATACATAACATATATATACATATATACACATACACACATGTATATAAATACACACACACACATACATACACAAACAAACAGATATATATACATATATATTTGTTTTTAGACAAATAAAGTTTTGGGGGAGAAAATACAAGATTTAAAAATTCAATTTGTTTTGAAGGTAAAGAAATGTTTTTCTATGACAAACAAGAAGTGCTTATCTGAACACCTTTTATAATGCTTCTCTCTTTCTTGCACTTGAAGAAATCTTTACAAGAAAGGATATTTTAAGCTCCTACTCTACATTGTGTGTCTATAAGAATAAATAGAGTGAATATGGACTAGGCTATTAATCATTTCTTGTATGTTTCACTATATGCAGTGACACAGAATAAATGGCTTTGTTCAATATATAGGAAAAACATAAGCCAAAGACTATATATCATTTCAATAGTACAATGAATGTACAAGAAAAGTATGGGTACTGAAATTGATTTCAAGCAACTTAACTCTCAGCAAACTAATGCTTTGAGTGGTCCAAATGCAATGAAGGAATGGATGCAACATAAAATGCTACCTCAAAGAATAATGAACAGCAGTGATAGCAAACTGTAAGAAATCTGTAAATGTAATGGCTAGAAGAACTTCAGAAATCATATTGCTGTTGACAAAATAAATTTGTTCTTTTTTGCTTCATTCAAAAAGCAACAGGTATAATATGCTTGAGAAAATAATGACAGCCAAAAAAATAAGCTGTGAAGATTGAACATGAAACCTCCATGAATTAAGGACTGTTAAGAAAGGAATTATGAATAGTTAGGGAAATAAGGGGGAAATTTGAAATCTAGAAACTAAAACAAGTTACTTAAAACCAACTATTGTAAAATTCCCAGTTTAACATGGAGGAAACATACAAGAGCAGTTTAAAGTGAAAAAGAAAGCAATATTTGGTCATTCAAGAAACAAATTTTTGCTCTATCAAAGACAATGTGAGATAAGAATGAACTATGATAACTGGGTATTTATATGTTTGAAAATTTGAAAATTGTAGTCAGCTAAAACATCAATACAAAATTTACAAATGGAGACAATTAAGGAGAAATGAAGGTTAAAATAAGAAATTATGAATATAGAGCAAACATGCGTGACACAATGCTAATAGGAAAATAATGATAATTGGGATGACAGTGAAGATATTTTAAGACAAATCCCCAAATTGCATTTAGCAGATAAGCTAATGACAAATAAATAATGGCAAATGTATGTTAAATTTCAATTTTCAAAATGCCAGCATTTTGATCTGGCAATCAATTATTAATTAATTTGAATGTAGTACTGAACACATGGTTCATGACTCATGAAATATCTTGCTGCATGTGTGGTAATACATGCTTGCATAAAGCACTTTGCTGTATTTGCTAAACAGTAAAACTGGTATCAAATATATAGTTACATTTTTTTGCCAGCAAATTAGTTAGCAAAGCTGAGAGAGAGTGAATTTTCAGCTTCAGCAGTCTAAGAACACCATAAGTTAACAAAGCTTTTTGCAATGAAGGGGCATGCTATATATCCTTTAACTCATTTGCCTGCAGCCATTATAATCACAAACATATTGCAATACTTTATTTTCAGTTGGATCACAAATGAAAGGATAAAAAAAAATATTTAAAAAAACTACAAGGACTGGTCCAGAGTTGTCATAGTAGCCTGGCTAGCTTTACTTTGTGGCATTGTATTATTTTTTTATGCCAGACAGAAACAATTCCATATAGGATTCAGCCAAGTTTATAGACCTCACTTTCATTTGTTTAAATTTTATTAGGAGTATGTGAAATCAAACTGTCAACATTTATAAAAATACTACATATTCAAATAAAAAAAATATATTTCCCAATTTTTATTAATTTTTATGTATGTTTTTAAAGGACTATTAAGATTCTATAATTATAACTAGTCAATAGAAGAAATAAATCTAAGCAGCCCCAGCATGGCCACAGCCGGATGGCTGAAACTGATCAAAGAATAAAAGAATAAATTAATATTTCTTCCAAAAAATGACAACTGAATAGAAATAACTAATGAAACTGAACTTTTATATGAAAGCGGACTTTTAATGTTTGCAAGTTCTGATTGAAAGGTTCATGCAATAGAAACTTTCAAGGACAAACTAAAATACACAAGTATACCAGAAAGGTGCCTCATGTTTAAACACACACAAGGATAGCTTTCCACTACCATCATCTCAAATAAGTACCAGTAACTGTTGTCCAATAATTTTACTGAGGTACAGTTTAACAAAATCTTAAAATTGTAGCCAGGATGGCTTCTTACACATATATGAGAGAAAATAGAAAGTTGTTCCTTTCATTCCAAAAGGCATTACAGGTATAAGAAATACAGTACGCTGTCTGTAAACACACACACACACAGAAATAAACAGACAGACAAGCACATGCACACACGTGTCCCTATAAAACAATTGTTTTATTATGCTGGCATGGGTTGGACAGGTCTGCAGTACAGTATGTTGACATTTATCTTCATGCTGTGTTACCTGTAACTTGGGTGTTGAAGAAGAGCCTCAATGTGCTAGAAAAGAGCCTCAATATGCTAGAAAAAGCATCAAATCTCTCTTAAATCACATCCTCCCATCTTAAAAAATGGAAGGACACATTAGATAATGTAGCCCTAGGTGTCTCTAAAAAGATTGGCTAGTCAAGGCTGGAATACCTTTGATCAGGGTTGACCTGATCAACAACAACCATGTAAAACATTGCAATGTACAGTGTTGTCAAGGAAGAATATAAGGTTTAAAAGTAGACTAATAGAAATGTCAGCATTAAAGAAAGTCAAAGAAAAGTAAACCATAAACAGCTTTAAGACACCCCTACATAATGCACCTTGCAAATAACTCCTATATAATGCATCTTGCAAGGTATTCTGATATAATGCACCTTACAAGGAACCCTGATATAATGCACCTTGCAGTTGCAAGAAAATTTACAAATAGGAATGGAAATTTGAAAACTGATACAATAACATTGAGAAATTGCAGAAGAGAAAAAAGTAAACTGCTGAAATTTGCTTCAAATGACAAACAGTAATGGTAGTGGCCATGCCACAGTATTGGGAAAATAATACATTTGGTACAAGTAGTGATTTCAGCAACAGAGTATGTGTGTGTGTGCGCACGCACATGCATATGTGCATACATGTACATGTGTCTGTGCACATACACACAAAGCACTAAACACAGTAGTTATTAATACTTAAATATGTTCAAATTGAGAGGGAGAGAGAGATGTAGGGAGCATAAGTGAGAAGAGGAGGAGGATTGAGACTGCATAGCCCCAGATTCTGAATCAATAAAGAGTAGCAAGTAATAAGAAAAGAAAAAAAAATTCAACTGGGACATGATAAATGTAATGTGATATGGTATTTGTATTGGTGATATATTTGGGCAGTCAATTATAGACATAGATGATATATTTGACTACATAATGATTACAGCAATAAATCAACCAGTTGAACATTGTGTCAGAATCTAGAGTCTATATGTTCAGGTTCCACTTGTGCTAGACTCCAGATATTTATTTTTAAACATATATTTTGTCATCATCAAAACATTAGTACGAACACTACAAATTCTCAGAAATATGGTAATTAGATATTCAACTACTACCATGATATTCAACTACTACCATGATATTCAACTACTAAGCACTGAATCTGAAGGTCACAAGTTCTAATTCATCTATGGCTAAATATATTACTCTTTTAACACAGTAGCTCAAGACCCTCAAACTGCACCTGTCTTTCCAAATCTTCCCATCCTCTTTTTCAAAAGAGACAAAAACATGTGTGACCTCTTGGTCAGAAGCCTCCTTCTCCTTTCAACATATATCTCAGCACCTTCAAATGCTTTCACTCTAGATGCCACACTTGTTCCTTCATCTTCAACAGTATGCTCATAACTAGCCCGAAGCCCAATCTAAAACCATGATCACTTTGACTGCACCTCTGCAAACCTTATTTATTGTATTACCTGTAAACTCTACATATCTCTCTAGATGGTCATCACCTCCAAGAAATCAATAACAACACCCAAGTAATCTCCCAACCCGTAGCTTGACATTTCAATTCACCAAGCCACTCATTAAAGCATCCCTTGGTTTGTGAAGTCACCTTACATCATGGCTCATCCGTCGCCTGTAAACAGAGGGGAAAATCACTCATTTTTACTGAAGGCATTTCCTCACACCCACAGGCATTAATGAACGCCTCTTGTTCTTCAAGTTGACCTTGCACTCTTCAGTCTGTTTGCAGTTTGGCAATCACTATTCTGGGTGTTATGACAGTTAATTGTGCACATATATGTAAACAATACTGCCTGGTAGAAATAACAAATACCACAGCAGATTTGAACAGCTGATCTATGAGTAGATAGTCCATAATTTATCCATTTGACCATCATAAATCAACTATTCATGATTATTACAAGATCGTATGCATGTATGTATGAGAGCGTAAACATACACTCCCCAACCGAAAGCGTAAAACATGAATGAAAAGAGAAAGAGGGAGAAAGAGAGCAATGGTTATCATTAGGAAACAGTGTGAGCGAGCAATCGTAATTTGTATTGGTAATAGATAGTATATGGAGTAGAGCAGGTATTTTATGATTGAAGGATGCTGTGAAAAATGATGAAATATTCATATCTGACCTTCTGCATATGTAAAAAAGCAAAGACTGAAAGCAGGTACTCTATGAAATTAATAAGACTAGCACAAAGAATATTTTATCATGATTTTATTTGTATGTAAACATGTGTGTGTGTATGCATGCACACACATGCACGTACACACACATGCACATACACACACACACACACACACACACACACACACACAACCTTTTTGTTTTGCTATTTCTGAGAAAGTATTAAACATAGTTGAATTTTATTGACCATGTCATTAAACATTTACAACAGGGATAATATCTATACTAGTAGGGTATATTTTTCTACTTTCGAAACACATTGGTCTCAATATTTTCTTTTACCTTGCTACTTTGCTATATGGCAACTATTATACAGACATCCATTTTTGGAGATTTAGCTGTATCTGACATAAGGTTATGAAAGTCAAAGAATACATTATATAAGTATAGCCATTATCGCACTTCATATGCAACTGAAATGTGATAATGTCTATACTTATATAATGTATTCTACTTTCATAACCTTATTAGACTTTGGTCAGTCATATTTGGACCCTTGCTTTCTATCCAGCCAGCTGGATCAACACCACCCTCTTCAAAAGAATCCTCTTCCCTCAGCTGTTGCAAGCGATAACTCCATGTCTTCCTAGATCTGAGAGGTCCACCTCTTGGATGGTCTACCACATGGTCTGGGGTTTGGGAAGTCTTGGTGGAATGCCAGAGCTACATAGTTATTGGGTGGCTTTCTTATTACTTGGCTGAACCTTCTTATTACCTCAGTAATGGTGTATGTCAAGAGATCTTTTCTAATGGAAGTGTTTCTATGCCTATCCTGTAATGATGTCTCTAGTATAGACCATAAACACCATATTTCAAAAACTTCAAGTCAGTGTGTATCTTCAGATTTTAGAGGCAACATTTCTGAAATATAGTTTACAATTGGGAAAATTAGGGCACCGTATAGCCTAACTTTGAGTCACTGGCTAATAATCTTCGTTTTCCAGATAGTATTTCTTAGTCATCCAAATGCTGTAAATACTAGTGATTTCTATCTTTTCACATCTTCTTCTCCATTTAGTACTAAACTGCCAAGAAGCACAACATCTGTGTTGTGTTCTACTTCAGAACCATCCAGTGTGATCATTCCCTTGCTAGATGACAGGATCTAGCACTTCGTGTTATTTATTTTCGTACACCATTTTTTTTTTACATGCTTCATCTAGCTGTTTAGTGGATATCTTCAATTTGTCAAAGATCATGAATATTAGGGTTATGCCATCAGCATATCTAATATCTATAGAGAGGGCGCCAGTGAGTTCCAAACTTTTATCCAAACCTTTCAGTTCTTTCATGACAAATTCCAAGAAGATGTTGAAAAGGGTAGGGGATAGCAGGCAACCTTGTTTTAGACTCATGTGTACTTCAAGCCAGTCAGTCAGCTGAGCAATCATGACCACAGCACACCCGGTATCATTGCATAGTGCCTCTATAATTCACATTATCTTTGGATGTACACATACTGCTGTCATCATCTTCCATAGAGCCTTCCGCTAAATCGTGTCGAAGGCAGCTCTTAAGTCAATGACACTGAAGTGTAAGGGTACTTGATGTTCTTTAGGTTTTTCAATATATATATATACACACACACACACACACCACATTTATACACTTTAAAAGTGTATTTCATCTATTGAATGAGTCCAAATTATCAATTGATGCTTGCAATCACAGCAAATGTCCTGATAGGTAATACAGGCTGACAGTTTTCATTCTTGTGCTCAGAATATGTTACAATAATTGCCAGGCACATGGAAACTACCAGAGATTATGGTAATATATGAATTGGAATTAAAAGGAAGTAAAACTGTCCTGTAGTAACTGTATATGAAAATTATATAATGAAACTCCTTTGTTCCAATAAACCTCAATAGCTCAAATTAGTACTTCGTAATCCATATAGCTGCTGTAATCCAACTTGAATATGCCAATGTTATGTTGCCCAATAATTTACCACTGACAAAATTCAATGGAAATTACACAAATATGTTACATTATACGATCATAACTCATACGTCATACAAACATTTCCCCAAAAATGTTCTGCTTCATCACCGGTTTTTGATAATTTACAAGGAAATTAACAGACAAAGAGTAAACACTTTACATAAACAAAATGCAAATAATACATTATGCATTAGTTGCTACTTTTACACATATAAAAACTAAAATCTTGTAGCTTTCCTCTTGGTTATTAGAATTGTTAACCTAAAGTTGACAATAATATTTATATATTTTACTTTCTTTCAGCTGAAACATGACAAATCATTTACTTGGATGTGGTATGACAAATCGTCATTTACTTGGACATGGTATGAGAATGAAGAGATGCATAATAATAGCAGATGATAGTGAGGATAGAAGATGAGCACAAAAACAAAACTGTGAGACAGTGTGTTAGATCTGATTTAAGAATATTAGAGCCTCATTGATGAGAAAACAAAGAATAGAAATAGATGGGGATGAAAATACTCTACCTACCTATTTATCTATCCCACTTGTAAGGGGCAAGGATATTAAGATAATGACAACAACAACAATAATAACCAAAACAAAGACAGTAGCAGCAGTGATAATATATATACATTGACTTCCATGACTACCTGTACATTATGTATATTTTGTTTGCCATTTGTAATGGAGTCATCTGTTCTTGGAAAACTGGATCTGTAGCTTGATTTCATTTCCAAGTTGGAACCATTTTATTCATGACATTGAATGCTCTGCTATAAATATTGAATGTGACATCGTGACATCATCGTGCCATTTGCCATCCTGTAAATTTGAAGCTTTATGGTCTTCTATATAAGAATTACTTTCACACAAATGTGATAAAATCTACAAGCAGAACTGAGACTATATAACTTCTTCAATAAAAAAGCACATTTGGCTAAAGCACAATCTCTCCACAAACTGATCATAAAAATAACACTGGAGATTGGTGATAAAATAACATATCATAATACTTGGTAGTTGAAGAAAAATATTCAAGTCGCAGACAACTAGAGATCAGAAAAACTGGGTGGTCATTAAAGACTGATGCAACGCAATATTCACAACCAAATGCATGCAGACACTAACCAACGAACACAAGCTCTAGTAAAAGAGAAGTTAATAAACAAGAGGATCATCATAAATGCTTCACCAATGTGACTAAGATAGATATAAGGTGAGCCAACAAGGGAACCTCTACATGTCTGATTGAAATGATAGAAATAGCAAACAAATCTGCCTCACATCACACCCAATTGTCTTAAAAAGATAAGGACACTTTGGATAATGCAGTCCTGGAAAAACTGCCTAACAAAGAAAAGTCAGGATGCTCATGGTTGGAACTCCTTTGATCAGAGATGTCTTGGGGTTAAACAGCTGATAGATATAAAAATGATACACTCATCAGAGACAAAAACTCAGTCCCGTATGAGCAGTGAAAAAAAGGTAATGAAAACCAGTAACGTATCTAATCCTGAATACCTCATTATAGATGATTACAAATGAATTAAAAGTATTAAAATTACTGAAAAGGAAAACTTACAAATATGAAGATATATACTTATTTGTCTCAATGACTTATACATATAGATATATTCACAGTATACATGTGTATAGATATAACATACACAGTATTACATACATAATTGGATATGAATATAATGCCAAAACTTCTATACTTAACCCTTTTGATACCAAACCGCCTGAAACCGCCCCTGTTTCTATGATGAAAACACATTTGTTTTAAAGTGTTCATATTTAATTTAAACCTTCCATTATAATTTTATGTAAGAAACTTTTTCTTAAGTTATGGTTCCAAACACCAACATAATAACAAGAAAGTTTATTTGACTAAATCCCTCCAAATTCTTGATTATTTTCAAAATTAACTGAAAATCATAGGCAGTGTATTTCATTAGAAATACGGTAACGAAAGGGTTAAATATGCTGAATGTAATACAGCTACTACTACCAACAGGTATTGACAGTGTATCATTAGAGATGATGTATGATTGATATAGACTTGAATGGGACAAAACAACTGTTAGTAACTGGTTTCCTCAAAGTATTTCAGTTAAACCACACACAGTAACTACATTATCAGCATCTTAAGGAGTGACCAACTAGTCCCCGATTTACAACAAATGCACACAAGACAAATCTAATGAATAAGACCAGTTAATATCTGTGAAGTAGTGGTCCTCATTCTATGTTATAATAAACACCAAAAGGTAAAGCAATTACATTCATATGTAACCAATATTACAGAGGGTGATGGATGGCAAAATCTGACAAACTGGACAAGACAGAGCTAATGAACAAAGACTAGTTAACTGTGAAGTAGTGGTCCTCATTCTGTGTTGTAAATACCAGAAAGTAAGAGGATATTACATTCACATGTAACCATTATTACTGAGGATGATGGATGGCAACATCAGACAAACCATCATGTATTCAGTTAGCTCCTTGACTACTTTACATTTCATTGTTTCCAGGATACCATGGTTGCTATAAATGTTCAAATAATGATGACAATGATGACGATGATGATGATGATAAAAAATGAAAATAAAAAAAATTGAAGGTGCTAAATAGCCAAGTTACCCAATGAATATATAGTATCAAAACTATATTATCAAGCTTCTACTATCTGCATTATGAACACAGTACCAAGTTAGGATGTAGGCACCATTCTCATCTAATGTAATAATGTAGACATTATGCATTGACCGGACTACTGGAAGCATTATCAGAAAGATGTTTCCAACAGCCAATCTGTTACGGTGGTCGTAATCAAAGAACATTACATTGATTGTAACAGTCTAGGTGTTGCTTATCATACCATGGTTCAATGGTTGTGTTAAAATTGGCACTCAGTACTATATATATATATATACTAATGGCACACAGTACTATATATATATATACTAATGGCACACAGTACTATATATATATATACTAATGCCAAAACTGCCAAAAGAAGAGGGGTGCGGGGTGGGGGAGAATCCCAACCAATGATTTATGACTCAGTGTATCATGAAAACAAGAGGAGAAAAACAAAGAAGTAAAACAGTGTCATAAATTTTAAATGATCACAAACATCTTGGGTTTCTACTCCTGTTAGATAGAGAGTGTGGAGAGAGAAAGACAATTGGTCAAGGGTCACGAGAGAAAGAAAGCAAGGGGTGAGTCTAAGAATGGGAATGGTCAATGATGTTCTCTCCTGGAAGTGTCCAGATTTATCAAGAACTACAATGTCACCTAACGAAACAATGATAACAAGGCTGCGGGATTACTGAACATGTGTGTGTATAGAGATGTGGTTGGGGAAATAACTGGTGATTGTTTAATTGATTGGTCACATCATCATCATCATCATCGTTTTACGTCCGTGTTTCCATGCTGGCATGGGTTGGACGGGTGATTTCGGCCCGCGTTGTTTCCTCCTCATTGGAGTCACCACTCTCAGCGGCCCACGTCTCTCACATAAAATAACAAATACCCACAACAAAACCAACATGTACCTGTAACAATACGAGAAGGAAACGGGGTAGAAAACACAGATATATAACTTTTAGCTTCTCAACAAGTATCCTTATTGGAAGTTAGAATGGTTTGACCATAATCTAGCTGACATATCACACTGACCCCCCAAACAAAACAAAACTGAAACTCTCATCTAATAACTATTCTTTACTTACACTGGTCTCAGATTTATAAAACATGGCTGAAAACACCTAAGTGATGTTTGGAACAATACACACACACACACACACACATATATATATATTGGATAATGGCACTGAACAAAGTGAAAGAAATAGAAATGGGATGGAAAGGTTGACAAGAATCAACATAATGGGTTGGTCAACAAACAGTGGTCACATAGCACAAATAAATCAGTTGGGACAAACATATATAGAAGTAGTCAATAGGGTGTTGGCGTTACAGGCCACTGGTTCACCCACCGTGTCCCATCACTAGCCCTGCCCTGCTCAGCTGCTGCTGCTGCATCTATGGCCAAGACACCCAACTCTAGCTAGCTCAGTCCACCTAGCTGTAAATAGATAAGTACAACACATGCTATATAATTATTGACAAGCATTTCATTGACTTGTAGTGGTTAACTCAAATACTACAAAGGAGATAGGCTGGAGAGATATTAAGAGGTCTAATCACACCTATTAACAAATGCATTAGATTAGGTAAAAGCTGAGTAATTGAGTTTATTTTTAATTGATATATCGATGGAAGCTAAACATAAATCAGATATCAAGTGGAGAGGATAATCAAATGTAGTGCTGTTCATTTTCTTTCGTTTTTTTGCTTCATTCTTTTATTTATTTATTATTTTTTTTCTTGTGAACATCGGTGAGTGGAACGAGAAGGAAAGAAAAAGGACAAAGGCCAGAGAGTCAGGTGTACCTAGATTGGTTTATTATATAACAAGGCGATAGTGACTGCTGCCTACAGTCAGACAGTTGTTTCTTAGTAGTTCAGTTTACACCAACAAGACCAACTATATAGCTTTGTCCCTGGTTTCAGTTGTAGGAAAACAAAAGCACTGGAAAGAAAAATAAGTGTAGTACAAGAAAATACGGCAGCAACTTTTATCTGCTGAGCTGGACAAGCAGAACAGATGTTTGGTGTTGTACTGATATTAAATATACACGATATGAAGACCGAGAAAGTTTTTTTTTAGAGATCTTCTGTGCAATGAACCCGTTAAGACAGCATAGAAATATGATAAGGATGATGGAGAAAACCAAACCAATTGCAACTGAACTGTTAAATGACTAATGAGTGACGAGGGAACATCAACTAAAAGGTTTCCAATAAACGAAAAAAAAAAAACAAAAAAATAAAAAACAAAATCAACTAAGATTTAGATATGATAGTTTTCTTTTCTTTTCTTCATAACGAACTGTTTATTGAGGAAAATGGATTTTGCCTGTTAACATTGTATCAACAGTCAGCTTTCTGCTTTCAATGCATGAATGTATGAATGTATCGTGCGTTGGTGTGTTGGTGTGTGTAGTGCAAGAAACAGTTTTGGAGAGTTGAAAAGATAATTTCTAGAAGGTAGTAGCATACAACTGACAACTTTGCATTCATTATGTCTGATTACTAAAAATTCAATATCACATAATTCTCAGATGTTGTTTCAGGTTTGTTTGGTTTTTTTTTTGTGTTTTTTCTTCTGTTTTTTTGGTGCCTAAAACGTGAGGAGATCAATTTGAGCGTCACAGACGAAGTTTTTGAGACAATGGTTACACACAGCTTGCTATTTATTACTGCTGCTGATGCCAGAGCCCACACTTCTTTCGCCCCTTTAGTGATCTTCAGACAAATGGAATCCAAACAGCAAGGTGATGACAAATTATATACAACGGAATGAAGAGCGGCAAGGAAAAGGAAAAATTGTGGAAGAAAAGACGAGAAAATAAAAAAATAAATACTCACACATCACATAAAATGGAAACATTTGTCAGACATACGTGATAAATTCTAATAGTTCTTGGGTCAACTTAGCAGTCAGAACTTTTATTTTTAGAGACATATAAACCTAATGAGCCAATATTTCTTTGAATGCCATCAGAGATCTTTCTCCATCTTCCCCGGGTCCCAAGTTGGGGAGGATAAACAAACATATGTAAGACTTATTAGGGTACACAAAGGAGAACATATTCCTCGTAAAACTAAGTTGCTGGCAATGGTTGGTAAGATTTCAGTAAAAACGGTCCGGCTTGCTACCGAAACAACATTACAAAATTCCAAATGATCCTTCATCAGCTGTCACTGCTTTGGTCATGCTCAGATGTTGTAATGGGGGGGGGG
>JAOPJM010001205.1:5180475-5192903 GCA_027124095.1 Muusoctopus leioderma | reverse complement strand
TTTGAACTCAGAGCGCAGTGAGCCAGAACGAATACTGTAAGGTATTCTGTCCGACACGCTAACGACTCTGCCAATTCGACGCCTATTGCCAATAATAATAATAATAATGATTTCTTTTAGTTTTTTTTTTTTTATATGTGGTTAAGGAGTTCGCTTCGCAACCACGTGGTTTCGGGTTCAGCCCCACTGCATGGCAACTTGGGCAAGTGTCTTCTACTATAGCCTCAGGCCGACCAATGCCTTGTGAGTGAATTAGGTAGACGGAAACTGTGCAGAAGCCCGTCGTATATATATATGTGTATGTATATGTGTGTGTGTCTGTGTCTCCGTATCTGTGTTTATCTATCGTAACCTAGCAGTTTGGCAATAGAGACAGATTAGTAGCAGCAGCAGTAGTAGTAGTAGTGGTAGTTGTTGTAGTAGTAGTAGTAGTAGTAGTACGGTAGTGGTGGTGGTTGTAGCGGTAGTGGTGGTGGTTGTAGCGGTAGTAGAGCTAGTTGTTGCTGTTGTCTAATTTTCTTCAACCAAGCTTCTGATAAAAATAAAATCTAGAAATATATTTCAGGACATTTAGGAGTTTTTGTGTTGTTTTTTTAAGCTCATAAGTGGTGGGAGTGGGTGGGGGGGGGCCTTCAGGGATGAGATTGTAGAGATACTCCAAGCAATTCGAATAGATTAAGTGTCATACTAATCACTTTCTCAGTTAATTAGCTTGTGAATGAAGTCATTATATTTGCGAGAGAGAGAGAGAGAGAGAGAGAGAGAGAGATGGAGTGGAGGGAAGGGAGGGGGGAGGGGGTATTGCGAGATTCTGGAGTTAGTAGATCAATTAGGCAGTCCAGGGTAAAACCAGTGTAAAATAGTGTTGAGTTCATATCAGATGATGTTTGTAGGAAGGATGTAGAAATATATTTAGCATGTGGTTAATTTAAGGTTTGGTTAAGAAGCTCGCTTCGCAACCACGAGGTACTGGGGTTCAATCCCAGTGCATGGCACCTTGGGCAAGTGCCTTTACCGTAGCCTCGTGTCGACTGACTCAACCCTTGTGAGTGAATCTGGGTAGACGGAAACTGTGTGGAAGCCCATTGGGAGGATTGTACCAGTAATTCAGAAGTTCCAGCCTTGTCACACACTTTGTCAGTCACGTTGATTCTGACTGAGGATTACATTAAGGGTACACATGTCCATGGAATGCTCACCCGCTTATGTGTTAATTCAATGAATAGACCGTTCCGTTGATCAAACAATGGGTCATTCATCGTCAAAACTGATGTAGGATCTATCAATTTAAGGTTTGAGTGGACTGCGAAAGGTTGAGAGGAAATCAAGGCAATACCAAGCTAGGGGTATATTTTATTCCTATCATTGAAGAGAAGGGTAGGTAGTTGGGATCATGGCCCCATATGTACAGTGACTTAGAGAATGGCCAATATGTGTCTGGTAGTGCAGTAGAAACTTCAGCTTTTTCACATGAAGACAGATCTTAGATGTGGCTATGAGAAATGTTGTTGTTGTTGAACTCCAGGTTAACCACTGATTGAGCAGATCTCTGATCAAAGGTATTCCCAGCCATGACCATCTTATCTTTTCTCTAGGCTAGTATCATCATCATCGTTTTTACGTCCGTGTTTCTATGCTAGCATGGGTTGGACGGAGATTTTCTTGAGGCAGCATTTTACGGTCAGATGCCCTTCCTGTCACCAACCATACTGATTTAAGTATGGGAATCACAACACTGTGATTCCCATAATAACTTTTTTTTTAATGCGAACAGGTTGGCAGGAATGGTAATGTACTAAAGACCTTGTAGTATTTAATTTTGTCCTTCTACATTCTGAGTTCAAATCCTGCCAGGGCGAACTTTGCTTTTCATCCATCCTGGTGGTCGGTAAAATAATAAATTGCTAAATATTTACGATGATTGATTCAGTCAACTATGCATGCTCCCCCTTTCCTCAACAAATGTGTGGTGACCTTCACTCAGAGTATCAGTCAACCATGCGTGCCCCCTCCTTTCCTCAACAAATGTGTGGTGACCTTCACTCGGTGTATCAGTCAACCATGCGTGCCCCCTCCTTTCCTCAACAAATGTGTGGTGACCTTCACTCGGAGTATCAGTCAACCATGCGTGCCCCTCCTTTCCTCAACAAATATGTGACCTTCACTCAGAGTAATAATAAATAATTAAATCAATAATTATTTAAATGTATCCTACATAGTGGGGATTAATAAATCCTCTATATGTAAACATACTTTAGTTTATCTATGTAGCCATTTTGATGTTAAACTCCAAATTAGGGAGAAGGGTGGAGAGAGGAGACAGACAGAGAGAGAGAGTGTGTGTTTAGCAACCAGAGGGTTGCAATTTATATTTACTCTTGTATCTCCCTCAATTATTGATATGTGACCTCTGGTTCTTCACCACATTTCCTCTCTTAAATTTTTAGTTTTTAACTAAAAAAATTATCGTTACAAAAGACTAATTATATTTACTTATATAATAACATTTATTAAATAATACGCTGCATGGCAGCCCTTTCTTTATTCAGTATATCTAGGACCACATTATACAATGTGTCCTTCCCCCTTTTTTAATATGAGAGGATGTGATTGAGGGAGATTTGGTTGCTATTTCTAGCAGGTTGAGTAACTACTACACAAAGGTTTCCTTGTTGGTTTGAACAAAATACTTGTTAGTTATACAGTATTCCTCGTCCTTACTGTGGTGATTTATACTTTACAATATGACCTATATGTAGCTAGGGTGAACTAACAGACGGAGGAGTTAAGTACCTTGGCTGTAGACATAGGGTAGCACCGTGATAGAAAAGAAACTGTTGATTCCTTAATTCAGTGGTCAGATATTGTATTGTACTTGACCCACTGTAACCCTTCAGTTTTACTACATTATAATGCATTATATTTTTAAAATTATCTATTTATGTTTTTATTTTGTTTTTTTTTAACTCTTAACATCCTGTAGGACACGGTTCCACATGGTACCACATCATCAAATTGATATGAATCATTGAACTATATATATATATATGTGGTGAATGTGAAATATTTTTGTGTGAAAATGCCCAAGTACCTGTGTTTCCTAATTGTAAATTTCATAATAAATAAGCTGCAAAGAATCCCCGTTTTTAGGCATTTTCTGCTCAGTCATGACAGGACTTGAAAAAATGTTTAACAGGATGTTAAGAGTTAATATTATGGCAAATATATTACTGAGTTATAACCGTATTTAGTAATATACTGTATTTTATTGTATTTGTTTAGTTTGTAGAGAAAGGGTAGTAAGTTGTTAGCTAAATGTGTTCAATTGAAGGTGACAATGAGTTAGTTAAGAGAAACCCCTAACGAGGCCATTATATAGTAGCATTAGAAGATACACGGAGGAAGACTAGATGATGAAGGATTTTACTGTTGAAGTAGTTTTCTATCATGTGAAAGGTTTTTTGGGGGGTTTTTTTTTTTCTCCCTGGATCCTATCCATTAGCTTGAGGCATCAACATACTGTGATAGATCCCAGATGCCTGTGATGTTTAACTAGATAATTAGCTTTATTGATTGATAACTTAAAGTAGAGAATCTTGTTTGGAAAAAAAAAAACCCCAAAAAGAATTAACTCTCTTCATAAAAAAAAAGATACCTGACTGTATTCATTAATAGTATTATGCTAACGAGTTTCATTGGGAAGAAAATTCTTGACGAAGAAGAAATAAAATTGTTTAACAAAAATAATTGGTTTATTGTAACATTTTCTGGAATATGTTCAATGAATGTAGAGGAATTAAAATTTATTACTTTCAACAGCGGCGTGGTGACATGTTACATTGGAGTTGCCTGCCTTCTAAAACAGGATTTATACCTTTTACTCGGCAGGTTGGCACGACTTGGGGAACAGTTGCCAAGTTATATTACGATGCTGATACACATAGTCTGCCTTTGGCAAAGAGTATGAGAAGCAATAAATATCATTATCTGGGAAAATCAGCAAACTTTCTTACATTTTTATTCATTGAAATTAAGAGAAAAGCAGGACGAAAATAATTTAAAAAAATGTTTTGAAATATTAAAATTTTTTAGAACATATATATATATATCTATATATATATGTATATGTGTATAATTTATCTCTTCACATCTGATAATAAGCCCATTCAAATTTTCATATTTTCATAAAAGAGTTTGTGGGGGGTGGTGGATAAGTGGATTTTGAAAAATATGAGCCATTCTTTCCTGATCTAACGCTTTGTCAGAATTTCTGAATATGTCCATTATTCATCTTCTGTATTTTTTCATTAATATTTAGGAGTTATTTATTTATATTGTTTGCTGCAGGTTTCTGGAATTTTAATAAGTATACAACGTAAAAATAAGATAACACTGTTAATACACGAGCTACATTATCACATCTTGGTCTTCCATAACCATTATTATTTTTACTTGTTCAGTTTCTATAGTTTTATACTTTTCCAGTTACCAAACCCACCACCATGAAAATATCCTTTAAGATATTTATCAAGAGTGTTTATATTTTATTTTAAAAATAAATCATCTGTTTTGTTATTGTTTTCTTCTTCTCTCTTTTGTCTAATTGAATCTTTTGTGTTCAGCAATCAGTCATCTCATGTTAATAGTTCTTGACATTTTATTTTTTGTCCCTGCAAGTTTTATTACATCTTGCACCACCATACATCTAACCTCCATGTGAATAATTACTTGATGAGGAAATTCTCTTTAAGCCTACAAGACGAATGATTCTTCTTTCTCTCAAAATCCAACCTTATTATCATTGATAATATTGTTGTCGTTCATACGATATTAGTTAGAAATCTTTATTGATGTGAGTAATTAATAATATTATGTTAATATAAAGGGGACATAAAGGGGACAGTAAAATAGCAGAAATAATAGTGCCACACTCTATCATGCCTTACATTATTTAGTTTTGCCTCTAGAGTATTGCAGTTCAAATCCCACCGAGGTCGACTTTGCCTTTGATCCTTCTGAGGTTGATAAAAGAAGTACTATCTAAGTACTTGGGTTGCTACAATTGACTATACCCTCCCCCAAAAATGTGTGTCTATGTTGTTATATTAGATATCATTGCTGTTATAGTTGTTGTTGTTGTTGTATCTATTACTGTGGTTGTTGTTGCATCTGTAAAAGGATTCTGGATTTTCATTTTGTTTTATCTGCTCAAGCTAATTAATTCAGGTGTCATTCAATTAACAACTTCAATTTATCAGTGATAATGTAAAACAAGCTCTCTAAACAATAGCCACCTCCACCACTATCATCACAATTATCATCACTGTCATCATCATCATCTAAATTATTAGCGTCCTCAACAATATCAGCATCATCATCAGTATCCTTGTTATCATCACTTTTCCTGTCATCACTATCAGCATTATCATCGTCATCATCGTCCTATAAATATTTTTTATTGTATGAGAACTACTCAAATGTTACATAGAACTCTATATTATAGAACAGTTTGATGGTTCCAATTCCCTCCCATTGCTACATTGATTCCCATGTCAGGTGTGGATTAAATGTATGATGTTGTCATGGTAACATGGATTATGTGTGTCACCATGGTGGTGTGGATTAGATGTGTTCCAGTGGTTTGTGTTGATTTGGTGTGTGTCACTTTGCTGTAATGTACATTTGGTGTTCTCCAGCCATGGCTGTATGGTCTAGGTGTACCTTATGGCAGTGTGAATTAGGTGTGCATCACCATGGCAGTGTAAATTGTTTCACTATGGTTTTGAGGATTATGTTTACCACTATTGAGGATTATGTTTACCACACACACCTCATGGAGCTGTGCATGGGGTGTGTGTCACCAAAGCTCAGTGAATTAACTGTGTACCATCGTAGATGGATCTGTGGATTAAGTACTCTACAATATTTGAATTACCTTCACAAGAGGAATAATCTTCAAAAGTTTGACAATCTTAAGGTTATTTGTTTCTTCTTTTCTCATGGCAATTTCTAACTAAATGTTTCATGAAACGTCTATAGTCACTTCGTGATGTAAATCTTTAGTTACATAACCAGTATTTTCTCTCAGCCAGTATATAACTCCCTGCCCTCCACTCATCCACCACCCACCCATCTCTATATCCCTCCCTCTCTAAGTAAACAGCACTGAGTCTATGAGTCACAAGCCATGAGTAGAAGATAAAAGACCAGACATTATCTAAAGTGAGCTGCTGTTAATGAAAACTAAAAACTAAATTCACATCTCTTTTGTGTGGTGCACAGTTGGATTAAATGAATAATACATCGACTGTCATTGTGTCTTCCATAACATTGTGTCTTCCATAACATTGTGTCTTCCATAACATTGTGTCTTCCATAACATTGTGTGTCTGAATAATAATAGTTTCCAACAACAACATTTCTTACGTTGGTACAATGCATAAAATCTAAAAGAAATGAGAAATAAAAATCTGTGACATTAATGCACGCTTCTCAGGATTTTTCTCTCGTATTGCCGGAAACATATTTCTCACCCTACAACACTCTGAATTGTAATCATTTGTTTACATTGGTACAATGCCAACATTCTGGAGTAAGTAGTATAGTTGATTAAATCAGTTCCAGTAACACAACTAGTACTTATTTTATCAATCCTTAGACGGATGAATGAAAAGTAAAGTCAACCTTGGGATCCAGAGAAAAACTAATCCAAACCTCCTGCCCTACCTTACTTTCTAAATAAACTTCAGTTAAACTTGGGGAGGGTGGGGTGGGGTATTTTGATGTGTGTGTGTGTGTGTGTGTGCCTGTTAGTGGTCGAACTACTTAATACAGCCATCACTCACAACCGAGTATGACTCGCAATCGAGTATCACTCGCAATTGAGTATGACTTAGTATCATCATGCACCATGCCTTTTGTTAATGTGTGTTATGGGTGCCCGTATAGTCACCAGCAGGCAAGGGGACCCTCTCACCCATCTCACCCTTGACCCAATGTGTGTTATGGGTGCCCGTATAGTCACCAGCAGGCAAGGGGACCCTCTCACCCATCTCACCCTTGACCCAATGGAATGTCCAAGATATGGCAACTGGAGGGAGAGAGAGTTGCATCACAGCATTTATAATTGTAAATGTATTTTATTGACCCTGGAAGGGTTGAAAGCCAAAGTTGACCGTGGCAGGATTTGAACTCGGAACATAAAGATTTGGAACAAATACCACAAGGAGGGGGGGGGGCATTTTGTCTGATGCTCTCTAATAGTTGTTGTCAATCAATTCTCCATTAGTGGTTATTGTAATAGGATTAGTATTAACTGACTGTTGTGTTGTACAACCATAGTCAAATATTGCACCACACCACCTCTCCACACCACACTTACAGTTGCCTGTGTGCGTGTGTGTGGGTGTGTGTGTGTGTGTGTGTCTTAGAGAGGGCTTCAGTGTGGTGGTGGTGGTGGTTGGGGGAGGTGAGATATATTCCAACTGATTAGTCTGAACAAGTTAAGAAAACCCAGGGCAACTGATATGTGTTAATGGCTTTAATGATTTATTTGTACAACAATGATGGCAGTTGGTGTTGGTGGCGTTGTTGTTGTTGTTGTTAGTGGTGGTGTTGGTGTTGTTGGTGGTGTTGTTGTTGTTGGTGTTGCTGTTGTTGTTGGTGTATTTAATGAGCTCTGTTCAGTTTGCTTTGTTTCAACATTTAGCAATCAAACAGCAAACAAAAAAACCCCATTGATATATTTTGTAGTTATATAGATGGAAGCAGGTGGGGGGAAGAGGTAGCTTCAGGTATATACTAAGACTTTGGTATATGTTAATATTCGGGGGGGGGGGGAATGAACCCTGGGAGCATTTATTTGGTGGAAGCTTGGCAAACAAAACAATAACTAGCAGAGTGTACAGATATTGAACATAAATGATATTAATAATAAAAATGTCTGGGAATTGAAATTTTATATATATGTTGTATAGTGTATACTTGTGGACACTCTCGCTAGTGTCACCTCCACCAGTGTCACCTACCTCCACCAGTGTCACCTCCACCAGTGTCACCTCCACCAGTGTCACCTCCACCAGTCCCACCTCCACCAGTGCCACCTCCTCCAGTGTCACCTCCACCAGTTCCACCTCCAGTGTCACCTCCACCAGTTCCACCTCCACCAGTGTCACCTCCACCAGTGCCAACTCCACCAGTGCCACCTCCTCCAGTGTCACCTCCACCAGTTCCACCTCCTCCAGTGTCACCTCCACCAGTGCCACCTCCTCCAGTGCCACCTCCTCCAGTGTCACCTCCACCAGTGTCACCTCCCACCACCAGTGCCAACTCCACCATTGTCACCTACCTCCACCAGTGCCACCTCCACCAGTGTTACCTCCACCAGTGTCACCTCCACCAGTGCCACCTCCACCAGTGTCACCTCCACCAGTTCCACCTCCACTAGTGCCACCTCCACCAGTTCCACCTCCACCAGTGCCACCTCCACCAGTGTCACCTCCTCCAGTGCCACCTCCACCAGTGTCACCTCCCTCCACCAGTGCCAACTCCACCAGTGTCACCTCCCTCCACCAGTGCCAACTCCACCAGTGCCAACTCCACCAGTGCCACCTCCACCAGTGCCACCTCCACCTGTGCCACCTCCACCAGTGCCACCTCCACCAGTGCCACCTCCACCAGTGCCACCTCCAGTTCCACCTCCACCAGTGCCACCTCCACCAGTGCCACCTCCAGTTCCACCTCCACCAGTGTCACCTCCACCAGTTCCACCTCCACCAGTGTCACCTCCACCAACTATTACTATGTCAGATTGTAATAAACAATTCACTAACAATGTCTTCTCAGTGACACTGTCACATGTAACAATGTCTCCTCAGTGACACTGTCACATGTAACAATGTCTCCTCAGTGACACTGTCACATGTGACAATGTCTCCTCAGTGACACTGTCACATGTGACACTAGTGGGAGTGTCCATAGGTATTCACTATACAACAACATATACAACAACATATACAACAACATATACAACAACATATACAACAACATATACATAACATTTCAATTCCCAGACATAATAAGAAGTGTTCCCATTTATGAGGAGTTTGTTTGTTGTTGTTGTTGTTTTGTCCGTGTTTGTTTTATATTTAGTTATTTCCTGAGAAAATCTGAAAGTAAGTCCCCACCGAACGAACCACTGACCGACCCACCGAACCACTGACCGACCCACCGACCCACCTCTTGTGTCGGTGGTGTTATGTATGTTTCTACTTAACCTCAATGATACCCTCCCACTAAATGTGTGACCTTGTGTGCTAATGATTTCTATCATTATTGTGGTAGTAGTAGTAGTAGTAGTAGTAGTAGTAGTAGCTGTGACTGTTGTTGTGTAGCCTCTGCTCAGCCCTGATTGAGCAGGCCTATGATCAAAGGTGTTCCAGTCGTGACCATCATGTCTTTTTTTTTTGTTCTTCCTTTTTTATGATGGTAGGGTGTGATTTGAGGGAATTTGGCTGCTGTTTCTAGCAGGACGATTTATCACTTTGAAGCTCCCTCGTTGCCTCATTACTGTTGTGTTAGTTGTTGTTGTTGTTGTTGTTGTTATTATTGTTATTGTAGTTGTTGTAACTGTAAAAATGATTTCAGGTTTGCATTTTGTTCTTGTAACTTTATTTTTCTACTTGGTGTTTCTAATGTGAAAACTGCCCCCAATCCCACTGGTCAGTCAGCTGAGGGGGTCATCAGTTTGTTTCCTATCAACAGTGACCATGGACAATATACTTGATCTCTCAATAGTCCAGTCTACCTAGTTGTACATATGTACTTCATTGTGTGGGGTCTATATAGCTTTAGCACTGTAATCAGTGGTAGCATAGTAAAATTGACAAGTGTTTCGTTGGCTTGCAATGATGAGTTCAACTCTTCCTGTGGCTTATATTCTCTTATTCTTTTAGTGGTTTGTCATTGGGCTGTGGCCATGCTGGGGCACTGCCTTTAAAGGTTTTAGTCAATCATTTATATCCACTCCAGTACTTTGTCTGGTACTCATTTTATGAATCTCTGTTTATCGGATGGTTGAGTTTACCTATTTTTAGAGAGTTACCTCCTATTAGTGACGTAAATATGTTTTACAACGATTTACACTGGTATACACACACACACACACAGACGTGAGCACACACACACAGATGTGAGCACAGGCACACACACACACAGATGTGAGCACAGGCACACATACGCACACACACACACACACATATGTATATGGCAGGCTTCCATACAATTTCCAGGATTGGGTATTAGGTTTGCAATCTATCCCCTTAAAGCATGCAGTGCTATAGAAAACCAATGACACATGATATGTCAGATTGTGGGGCCCCTCAAGACGTTTGATGGATGGATGGATGGATGGATGTCTAATATGCATGATATTTATCATAACACGGATTTGCTGAATGAAAATTTCTTTTAAATATCTTCCACATATGTCATCAGTAATGCATAATTGTTCTACAGTTTCGTTTTCTTTTTTTAGAAACATTATTCTCCACTTCAATAACACATGTCTGTAATATATAATTGTTAATGTTCCATTTTTTGAATTCTAAGAAATTCAAGATTAAAACTAAACCAACCATCTTCCTGCTTCTCTTACATATAATCTAACATTTCAGAGTTTAATAAACCATTTAACTCTGTTTTTTTTTAAATTTTTATCTTTGCTAAATATAAGGAAAACTTCCTATCTCTCACTACAAATTGTCCTGAAAAACATTTTGGTGATGGTAGAGGTAGTTTCAATTCTTACAGCCATCAATGTTTTGGGAAGAGATAAAAATATAAAATGTTTTTTGTTTTTTGTTTTTTTTTTGTTTCCATTTCCATTCTCTAGTTTTATGATATTTATGATATTTTATATATTTTTTCTCCCCCACCCCCATCTTCAAAGAAGATATTTAATATTTAAAAAATAACTTTTTTTCCACTTATTCTATCTACTTTCTCTCCATTCCTCAAAAAAAAACTCTCATAAACATTGGTTTTTTTTTATTTTATATATATTTGATTCTAATGAACCCTGCAGTAGATTCCAAAAACTACATCTGTCTTAGCTTCTTTCCCCTTTAATGTTTAAAATAGTTTAAGGGTCCAATGGATTAATGTGATATTCCCTACACACTTACCCCCTCCTTCTTCTTCTTCTTCTTCTTCTCTTGTTTAACATTCACTCTTCACCAAACACATCTGAATATATATTAGAATATTTCCATGAAAGGAAACATTGTTTTGTATCTTTTATTTCTTCTGTCTATTTCCTGATTACTGGTGTGTAACATGATTGGCATCCCAAACTAGTCAATATTTATGTGTGGTCAGGTAGAAATTCTGAAGCTTTGTAGCTGTAAGCAAGACGTGGCGAGTTCCAGATAGCCATGATTTTTGGAAGAAAGGTATGAGAAATATGTTTCGTGTGAGGACTCGAAAACAATATGTATATCGGGAAGAGGAGGTGTTCTGAACAGTTGAGCTTGGGTTTAGGAGGCATGCACATTGTTATTTCAGAGAATCAGAAACCGCTATAGTACACATAGAACATGCAGAGAGTAGAAACAGTATGAAAGTGGACCAGCAGTGTTATTCGGTTGGTGAATGTATCTTGACCAATCAACCGAATTGACAGAGAAACACAGAATGAGTAAGAAAAAAAAGGAAATATCATACTACATAAACGCCAAAACAAACAGAAATCCGACAAGAATAAGAGAAAATATTAAAAAGACAACACTGCATGCATTGAAGATACAAATGACATTTTCTAACAGCTAAGAGGAAAAGGACAAGATCCACAATGTAAACGAAGAGCAAGTGAAGATAACACACCAAGATGAATCAGCTTAAAATATTATGCGAACCACTAATTGAACATCTAGCACTCTAATTTGTCTCTGAGTAAAACTTGATACCAGGCATTACGAAATACCTTCTATGATTTCTATTCTTAAACTTGAAAAATATTCAAATGTGAAATTGATAGATATTCCGTCGGTTTCGACGATGAGCATTCAGTTGTTCAGTGAACTCAACGTCGGACTCGATAAATGAATGTGTAAGTGGCTGAGTATTCCAGATGCATGTATTCTTAACGTAATTTCGAAGCCGAATTAGTGTGATACACTATGAGACATGGCTCGATCTTTGAATTACACGTACAATCCATCCGACGGGCATCCAAATACTTTCCGGCAACCCAAGTTCACTCATAAGGCACGAGTCGACCTGAGGCTATGGTAAAGACTCTTGCCCACAATGCCACGCAGTGGGACTGAAACCGGTACCACATCGTTGCACAGGGTATGTTTTGTGTATATATATGTGTATGCATATGTGTGTGTGCGTTTATAAATATGAATATATATATATGTATACAC
>JAOPJM010001205.1:5137746-5147950 GCA_027124095.1 Muusoctopus leioderma | reverse complement strand
AAGCAGTGGACGAGGGATGGGAAGGAAGAAAGATGTGGTTGTTAGCATGACAGGAGTAGGTGAGAGAGAGAGAGAGAGAAGGGGAGAGAGATTCTTGGTACAGTGGTATATATTTGAAAAAAGATGAGAATGACCCTTTGGTGCTTTTACATTTTTTCAATTAACACGTAGTTTCCCAGTTTCACGTAAGGAATGATGAATAATTGTTCAGAAAGCATGTCATCCTCAACAGATGCAGAGTAGATGCAGCATCCAGGGACGGAACAGTTCACAAATAACTCCAGGAAAGAAAGCAGAATAGCAGAATATCAGAATATAAGAAGAACATAAGAAATATTTAAACAAAACAAGACAAACGAAAATATGAGTAGGTGATGATACATGAATGAGAGTAGCAGAGAGGGTTGTGGGGAGTAGCGGGAGGATAAATATGAGTTATGGTTGGAGTATGTGTGATAGTGGAGATCTGCTGGACACTCTGTTGTTAACTTACAAGACTTCGTTTGTTCTTTTAACTGCTTAGTGTGTGTGGGGTGGGGGTGAGGGTCGATAAACAAAGTACCGGTCAAGTACTGGGGTTGATTTAATCGACTTACCCCCTCCCTACTAAATTCCTGGCCTTGTGCCAATATTAGAAAGAATTATTATTATTGTTGTTGTTGTTGTTATTATTTTCTTCTTCTTCTTCATCTTCTTCTTCTTCTTCTTCCCCTAAGGGGTACTCCACAATCCACCATGTAAGAGAAGAGATGTTGGGTACTCAACACTGGTCAATCCACATTTGCTATTGGTTACCATTTATCCAATGAAAACACTGGAGCTGTCCAATCAAGAGGAACCTCAGGGAAAGATCTAGAAAATAATAATAATAATAATAATAATGATTTCTTTTATTGGCCACAAGGGCATTCTTTTATTAGCCACAGGGGCCTGAAAACATTAAGGACGATACAAAAGGCAAGGACAGTGGGGGTTTACAATGAAATCGAGTAAAAATACAATTAACAATCAAAATATAAAACAACAGAATTCCCCAAATGGGGGGGAAGCACCACCCAGGGGCAACCAAGGAACCCCACAGATCCTGGATCAGCCGACACACCAAGAGCACCAAAAGCAGGCGACCTTACAGGCGTACGCTCAGAGTAAACCCATTCACACGGGCCATCTTCGTCACTCTCACCCACCTTTCGTCAAATTCACATGAGGACAGCACCTCCCTCTCCAACCTCATCTTCCTCTTCCTATAATAATATTAATAATAGTTATTTCTAATATTGGCACAAGGCCAGAAATTTGAGGGGAGAGGTAAGTCAACTTAATCGACCCCAGATGGATGAAAGACAAAGTTGGCCTCGGCGGGGTTTGAACACAGAGCGTAGTGAGCCGGAACGAATACTGTAACGCATTCTGTCTGACACGCTAACGATTCAGCCAATCCACCACCCTTATATAATAATAATAATAATAATAATAATAATAATAATAATAATAATTGTTTCTAACATAGGCACAATACCAGAAATTTAGGGGAGGTGTCAGGGCCGGATTTAGACATAAGTTAAACAAGCTAAAGCTTAGGGCCTCACAAGCCGCAGGGGCCTCAAAATAATTAAAAGACACATATGTTTTCAATTTTTGTGAGACTTTCTGGTGTAATTTTTTTAACAAGGGGGCCTCCAAGCTTTATATAGCTTAGGTCCTCACCAAGTCTAAATCCAGCACTGGGTGTTAGTTGATTAAATCGACCCTGGTACATGACTGGTACTTCATTTTATTGACATAAATATTTCATTCATACATACAAAAACATGGAAAGTTAAAGATGTGTGGGGCAGGACAAACAAGTTGTATAAAAACGAGGGGAGTGGTGAAAGCTGTGGGGACAAGGTTTACAAATTTATGGAAAAAACATGCAAATGTTACATGGAGATCAAAACAAATGTCACCGGCCGATTCAGCGATAAACGGTGTCAGGCAATGACAAGCACACGCATGCACACACATACACACATACATATATACATATACAACAGGCTTCTATACAGTTTCTGTCGACCAATTTCAGTCACAAGGTATTGGTCGGCCCAAGGCTATAGTAGAAGACACTTGCCCATATACGTGGTTCGATCAATAATCTCTAAGGGTCGATAAGAAAAAATGAAGTTATAATGTTCAAACAAACTTTATTTTAAACAACACTCAATACTAGTACAGAAACATGTTACAAATTATTTTTCAATGTATCCGCCTTCATTTGCTACAAGCTTCTTCCAAAGTTTCACCAAATCATCAAAAGCAGCCACGTTGGAATGAAGGCGGATACATTGAAAAATAATTTGTAACAATGTTTCTGTACTAGTATTGAGTGTTGCTTAAAATAAAGTTAATTTAAACATAACTTCATTTTTTCTTATCGAGCCTTATATATTATTGATCGCACCACGTAGATTTAGCTTCAGTATTTCATCTGAAATTTCTCTGTAAACCACATTTCTTCACCAAAGCTTCCTGTAGGATATGTTTTGTGGAAGTCTTGTGTCTTGTCTTATTTCATTGTGTTTTTATCTTTTGTGGTCTGAGAAACAAACTTCCTCTATTCTTCAACTTCTTATTAGCATTGACACTAACTCTGTTATAATTACTGGAAGAAGTCCTTTTTTTTTTAACTACCATTGATGCTTACATTTTATACTCTGTCTCATTTATTGTGATCATATTACTAATGGACTTCTATAGAACCTGATTGTGAAGATTCTAAGTCATCATGGCAGAGAGCAGAGTGTGTCTAGCTTGCCACATTCTGTGTTTGTCAAGTAATCAATACTTCAAGATGCATTCTAGAAGGTGCTATGTGAAAAAGAGGAAAGACTAAGAAGACTTGTCATAGCACATTCTGAGGAGACTTGTGACATGTTCATATCATTTGGCATGAGGCTGGAAATATTGCTACCAATCTTAATTGCTGGAGAGGTTTTGCTGCCCAATTTATCCAGTCACACAGGAGAAACTAAAATCATTATTGGATTTTTTTTTTTATCCCATTTATCAAAGGTTGGATGGGTTTGCAATGATGCAACCTTCCACATATGTTCATCTTGTGTCAACTCAGCTCTGATTGCTTTTTACCATGTCTTTCTTGGTCTGCCTCTATATGTGTCAGGTGCTGCCTCTTTTCACAAACTTGGACATGCTTCCAGCTACACTATATTGCATGAAGATAAGGCTGTTTTTTTTTTGGTTTTTAATGACTGGATATTCTTCCTATCATCAACCATTGTAACATAAACATTTGTTCCAGTCATAAAATCCCAACATTTTCATTTCCTTGTACAGTTGATTGATTATATTTTCTCCATATATTACTGGTACTTATTTCATTGAGTCCAGTTGAATGGAAATCAAAATTAACATCAGCAGGATTTGAACTGAACATGGTACTGTGTAGTTTCAAACCAGCTCTCCCCTTCTGCACCATTCAAAAATCAATTTGCTTTTCTATCTAAAGCCAACATTTCAACTTTATAAACATCTGCATTTTCTAACTACATCTCCACCAGTTTGTGTACTCATCATCTCCCATTTCCTCTCCTCCTGCTAACAGTCTTCTGCTGCTGTTGATTATATTTTTCTATTTCTCATCCATTTATTGATTTTTCCCTCCTTCTAGCTGCTGAACCTTCTAGTCACTCTCTCACCAGACTTCTCAACATTTTCATCTGAGCAAAAATAAAATGAAAATAAAGTCATATCATATATATTTTCTGCTGCAATTAATGTTGATTCTTCGTTTTAAACTTGGTAATTTTGTTTTCAGTGTAGTAGAAAAGAAATATTTGTTAGTGAAGACTGTTGTTGATTTAACCAAGAATAGCTGGATGTAATCTCTCGTCTTTTACTTTGTCTTTCTTGAATGTTCTGCAGACAAGTTGGAATGCTAAATATATTTTAATTTTCATTATAGTCAAAATCTAAAGAAAGGGGGGGAAAAAAAATATTATAATACTCCTGCTATTCTGGTTCTGGTTCTGCTTTAAACTCTACATTTTTGCATAAATTCTCTTTCATGAAACCTCAAATATTTTCTGTATTCTGTCATACAAATCTAGCCTGACATTCAACTCAAGAATTCCTGTAAACAGATCCAGCATGGTCTAGCATCATATTTTTTTCCTATTTTTAATGCATTGATTTCCAGTGCATGATTAACAACCAGCCTTTTTTTCCAGATTGCCTACTCATTGAATGTTTATAAAATTTTCAAATGTTTTATTAAATTTATCAGCATTTGAATATCGTTTATATATCTTATATGTTGAATATATCTTTGATGGTATGCTGTTATTTTTCATTTGTCTGTCTCTGTTTCTTTGTCATTCTCTCTCTCTCTGACTCTCCGGCTCTCTCTCTCTCAGTCTATCTCTCTCACTATCCTGCTCTTTCTCTCATCCGTCTTTTATTGACTGTTTGGTTTCTAAAATGGTTATTTTTCCAGGGTCGAGTTCCCCGTTTTGTGTAAACTTTTCTTTGCGCTGCAACAGGTAACACATGCACTTAGAAACGACATCCTGCAGTATTATATTTCAACATTGTAGCTGCCTTTGTATGAAAACGTATTGTTTTCAATGTCTTACTTCAAAACACACATCCCTAAACAAGATTCACATCCTATAACTTCATCACTAAGTCATTTATCGTTTCAGTTCTTCTTCTTCAATCATGAAAGGGTCAGTGGTAACAATTGACAAAGCATTTATGTCTAAAACTAATTTAAAAAAAAAAAAATCAAAACCTATCTTCAGTTTTGCTTTCCTGCCATAAAAAGGAAAATCCATTAATTATTATTATAGATATTTTCTCTGAAATATTTACTAGACTCCTTCCACCATGACGGTTTTTGTTCAGTCTTATGAAATATTGATTTCTTTTGAAGAGGGTGTACATTCCATTGAATTACTACCAGTATATTACTGGTACATCGGTTGTTTTTTAGTGACCCTGAAGGGGTGAAATCCAAAGTTGATTTTAGGATTTGATCGCAAAATGCAGACGAATGAAATTAAATACTGTAATGGATTCAGGCTAATACTGCTGTCTTGACTGCCTCCATTTATATATTTAAGGAGAAATAAGGATACATTTTGTCTGCTTACAATGAAGTATTTACATCTCTGTTCTCTGTAGAAAGTAGAGGTTAAAAGGAAACAGCAGAAAAATCTGTAAAACTCAAAACATTTTATTTTGATGGTAACTCATATCTGAATCATCTGATTACAGAAACCTTTCATAGTTTTCTTGTAAAATCTTCTCTGTTTATCAGTTTGGAAGAAGAAAATCATTGACACAATTACAGACAACATTGTCTAAACTGTCTTCAGTTTTCACTGCTCATCCACTTGACATTTCTGATCCTGTTTAAATATCTTGGTTAACCTCGCACAGCTTTCCATGTTTCTGTGTATCCCTTTTCTAATTTCTATTTTTGAACTTTAAAACATTGAAGAATATTCTTTGTGTTTGCTGCTGCTTGATAGTCAATCACAATCACAATCCCCCCCTGCTCCATATTCTTTGTCAATTTATATTTTGTTAGTTCAAATATCATATCGGGATTTCATTTGAGAGAATAGTTTTAAGAAGCTACTGATGGAAAAAAACAAACACACTTTTTATTAACATTATCATTCATTGCTGTTGTCTGGGATTGCCTTCCACCTTCATACAATAGTTGTGTGTGAGGGGGGGAGCAGCAGTTCCAACTAACTGACAACATAAAGGACAATGACCATTTGTAATCTTTGCTTTTGAAATCCATATTTATTCCAGGAAGAGGAAGAGGTGGTGGTGGTGAAAGCGGAGGAAGAGAAGGAGGAGGAGGTGATAAAAGATGAAGAAAAAGATGAGAAAAAAGATAAGGAAAAACACGAAGAGAAAGCTGAAGTAAAAGATGAGGAGGAAAAGGAGAAAGAGGATGATGATAATGAAAAAGGAAACAAGAAGGAAAAAGATGAAGTGGAAACGAGTAAAGAAGCTGAAGAGGTTATTAAAGCATGAGGATAATCTAGTTATCCAATATTTATCTCCTTTATCTCCTCTCTACTCTCTGGATCAACCTTAACTGTAAATACTAACCCTTCTCTTAGATCCACAAAAGACAGTTTTCTATCTGTTCTCATATTTCAGTGTTCATCTTTACAACTTCACTAACAACAAAGGGTTTTTTTTAGAAATGATTCCATGAAAGTCAATTCCTCACCATTAAAGCTCAGCCACCAATTATTCCTCCTTTATTTATTTTAAGAATTTCACAAAAAAAACTGTATCACAAAAATATATTAAGCTGATAAATTCCACCATAGATTTAATCTGGCATTAATGATTAATTTCAGTTATTAGAGCAGTAGGAGGGGGGGGGGAGGTGTTGTGGATTCACCAACATGGAAATATCTGGACTCAGTGATGGGATTTATTGATGACTGACAACACACACATCTTTGCTTAGTGTGAATGTTCTTAATGACTGATACACATCCAAGCTCAGTAGTGTGGCTGTATTACAACTACTGAGTGAATAGCTCAGACATATCCTAGCCTCCTAGCCCAGGGTTTGTGTACTGATGCCTTCAACAGTCTGTTTAATTCAGATCAATATTAGGGCACAATAAAAACTATCACTGAGGAAATGACAAAAGATTGAGATAAGCTATAAGGAAGACTTGTCTAAAGCCTTTATCGAAAACGACAATCAATCGACAGTAAAATATTGATGATTTCTACACACTTGATTCGGAGAGATGATGAATGCCTTTAATATGGATATATCTGGAATATTCTGGCAGTTTAAACATAGGATTTGTGATTCTAACAACCAATTAATGACAACTACTTTAGGTTATTACTGAATTCCTTGTTGCCATGATGCAGGTATAAAATCTCAACAAACAAAGTGTACAAATGCAATTTCGATCCTTCCCCTGCCTTAATTACTTCTCTGATTCTCTTGGGAAATGCATAAACATCACAACCTTGGATTCTGGTACAGAATTGGTGTGTTCGAAGGAGCTCCTGAAGTTTTCTCTCACCAATAAATATCAAAGACAGTCAAAAAATTCAGCTGTGTTGTTCCTAATGATAATGTTGACTTCTACTTGGAACCAGTCTCTAACCCTTTACTGACACACACATATATATATATATATGTGTGTATATATTTATGTATGCATATATATGTAGAGATATATATATGTGTGTGTATATATATATAGATAGATACATATAGATACAATAACAGTAGTCTGTGTTTAACCATTTACTAACCATATTTTCTTTAATAAGAATATTTCAATTAATTATCATAGTTTAAGAGGATTTAGCAAAAAACCTCTAACATTGTTATTTGATGTTTGAAAATACAAGATTATATTCTTGTAATAGATTTTGATATGTTTTACAGGCTGGCCTCAAGTTGGTAGGTACTTAAAGATGTGAGACCCTCTGTAATAGTCTTCACCATACTTTCACCACAGGATTTTAGCCTCATCAATTCTGTTATAATCATTGTATCATCTACAAGTGTCACTTCGATCACACATCTATTTCAGTTCACTTAACATTTGATGACTATATGTTAAGTGAAGTGATAGTGTTTTTTGTTTAGAAATTATTTCAATAATTCAAATATAATATTTCCAGCTTCTTAGCTTTAGCTTTCAGTGTAGATTAAGTAACCTTCTCTTGTTTCTTTTTAATAGGGATAATAATGCAATTTTTTTTCTTTGAAACCACTCCACTCATGAGGATGGGGGGGGGGGAGATCTGATAACTTTTATTCTCTACAAATATCTTCATATGTTGTAGAGTGAGGACATTTAACCTTGACCTCTTCTCACACAACACACAACTACTATAGCTCAGTCTCATCTCAGTTGTCAACAGATAATAATAAAGAGATATACAAAGTGATGTGGAAATGGGTTCTTATGCCATTATCGGGGCACAGCACTATGACTGAGATACAAACTAACTCCTGACTATTTAGTTGAGAGACCAAAACCATATCCCCTTAGCCATTGTGGCTCCTCCTCATAACAAGGTTAAAATATCTAAAGTAAGATCCATTCATAAATAGCTATGTGTCATTGAAGCTTTAAGGTTAAGGGGTGCTGAGCTGTGTCATTTAAGGTTAAGGGGTGCTGAGCTACTGATAACATGGTTCACAGTTCTATCCCTATTTACTACATTTGTATTGAGCAAGGCCCAATTGTTAAGAATGTTATACAATATCAATGAACTGGTGAGAGGTTCCTGAATAATTGGAGGTTCAAGCTATCACCAGATAAACATTAGCTGACATAGGCCACCACTACTTTCACTCAATTTATTATTTATTATAAATTTAACAGCTTGGCTGAACATTTTCTAATTATGTCACATTTGAAAAGAAGAATCACTTTTCACACAGCAACATCACATGAATGAGTCACTGATGCTGTATACTTCACCTAATAGAATGAATCATTTGCTTCATATGGAATATATGTGATGAAAATTACAGATGTCACCATACAGCAGATAAATGTAAATCTGGTTTATTTCAGTGTGAAGGAATTTTGGGAGTATAGTCCCAAGTTAAGGAAAGCACAAGATTAGTAACCAGGATTGGGATTTTGATTCCTGTTAGTCTCATTTGCTATGATACAAATGAAGTCTTGCGTTTTCACATTAGGCTCGTCTATACTGGCTGAAATCAATGAAGACTCCAACAAGAGTCATAATTGCAATTCTCCAATTATCGATCTCATATACTTTTGAGGTTTTTAACCACAACATTCTTTCACACCCAAACTAAATATATTTACATGCTTCAAATTTATGAAATCTGTGCGTCGATATATTAAATATCTCATCACAGACTGGAAACTATAAAACTGAAGTAGGGTGAATAGGTTTGCAGAAGATGTAGACATCACATTCTTTGTTTGGCAGAATTCTTCTCTTGTAATTTCAGCATCTGGAGATTCAGGTGGTTTCTTTCTTTCTTTTTCTTATTATTAAGTTGATTACTTTAGTAGTAATCTTTCTTCACTAAGGTTACAGAAATTTTAGCTTAGAACCGTGGTTTTTATGTTGTTCAATGTTAATTGTACTGGTGTCTGGTCGTCTTTTTAGCTGTTATTGTTTGTCTTTTTTTAATTTAATAAGTTATTTCAAAATAAACATTATTTTGTGAGTCTTATTTATTTTGCTTTATCCAATCCTAGTGTTGGTGTTAAAACTATAGAGTATTCATATCTTACACAATGGTTACTTCAAGACACATACACATTACAAGCAGATCAAGTTATTTTCTCCAGCTATTAGAGATAGTTTTTAAAAAATGGTTTTCTGAAATCTGATTCAGTCAGTTGAATGGTCTGTGATGAAAATTAAATGACATCAATTTTCTGTATGAATTCTTTCCTAGATGTAATTACAAAATCTAAAATCTTTGTATGACAGCTATGTATTGCAGTTTTGTGTTGTTTCCTAAACTAAGACTTGGAAAATGTTATCTTTATTAGACTGTTTATTAGCTTTAATTAACTAAAATAGTTTAAGTAGGAAATGTAATTTTCTCAGTAAATAATTTAAGAAAAAATTAAAAAACGATAGTCGTAACCATATTAATTATTCTTGTTTATATTCTTTTTTTACTTTTTAGGAAAAAACTGAGAAAACAGAACAGGTGTGTTATTTGAATTGGTTAAATATTTTCGTTGTCATGTCCTCTGAAACACATTTCAGTTTTAACAGTTAGCTATATCAGTCTATTCTTAGATATCTTCTGTGTAAACCATTAAAGTTTAAAGAAAGCAGTTCTACATTTCCAATTTAGAATTAAGAAAATTTTTTTATTGTAGTAAAGAACTTATTTTTAGAATTTCTTGATCAAATGGAAATGTTTTCTTTACTTGCAGGAATAAAGGTTTGCTGGAACAACAATGCAGTATCTTATCTATTTGTTGGTTGACGTCACTGACTTTCAACTTTATCTGTCGACAGTTGGATGAATACATTATTATCACCCCACTGTCAACAGCACATTTCTTTATGGTGATGTCTTCTATGTCTACCGTTGATATTTAGCCACCATGTCATCCCCCCCCCCCCCCCATCTTGTATCAACATCGAAATGTTCTTACATATTATTGGTACCCCGGCCCCC
>JAOPJM010001205.1:5121504-5131650 GCA_027124095.1 Muusoctopus leioderma | reverse complement strand
ATGTGTGTATATATATATATATATATATATATATTATAGTTTATATACAATCTTGAAATGCCATAGCTTCTGTTCATGAGTAGATGGTGTTGAGCTGGGTGGGGTATCTAAGGATGACAAGATTTACTAAAAATTATTCTGCAAATAATATACTAAGCAGAAAAGAATTTTCTTCCTACTTTTTTGTATATTTGTTTTGTTCTTTTTTTGTTGTTTTTTTGGTGTGTGCCAGAAGTAAAAAATCAAATTAAATAACCGAGAAGTTTTGTTTTTCACTAAGGGAAATTTATTTGCAACCAACATTAGCAATATCGTAAATATAATCGGTTGTCACTGGGAGCAGAGCAAAGTTGTCCATCAACTAGAGGCTTGTGTATATGATTGTCGTTTAATTATGGAGATTGCTGCAAAGATATTAAACTACACACTAATTGGTGAGTCTTATATCCTAGTGTGGGTTACAGATACGACCTAAGACTTTGTCTCCATATTGTGTATCTAGTATAAGTCAACTTCTCCATGATTTACCATGGAGACAGTTGAACTGTGTACTATAGCAAGCTAATACACGTCAACCTCTCCATGATTTACCATGGAGACAGTTGAACTGTGTACTATAGCAAGCTAATACACGTCAATTTTGCAGTTATTTACACTTACAACAGGGAATTGTTCCATCACAGTGGCCATAACTATTTACACTTAGGTCGACGATCCAACGAGGGTGCCGCTACATGGTGGCTCAACCTGCTAGAAATAGCAACCAAATCCCCCTCATGCCACACCCTACCGTTCTATATCAGGGTAGGACATATTAGATAATGTAGTCTTACATACTCTTAAATGGGCGGGATGGTCATTGCTGGAATACATTTGATCATAGTTATGCTCGAGCAAGGTTGACCTGGAATAAACAACAACTTAGGGATGATAATTGTCCCATTATGGTCATATCTATTTACACTTAGGTTAACTGGGGCCGACATGAGAGTCATGTTTTGGCCACATGCACAATGCAGTTAAGGTAACTGGATGGGAAATGTCCCCTTCTCGGTTCATTGTCCAGTGCGCTATCGACTCGGCTATCCGCACTATCAAACATGTAAACGTCTCATAACACTCATTGGGTTACCAACAAAGGTTTCGTCTCTATGTAATATGACATGGTAAAGTCGTCTTGATACAGCCCATTTCTTCCCAGACCGGAAATCTCAGATACAAAGACTAAGCGAAGTGACATGGCTTACTGTGAATCGAACCTTCACCGCAGACTACGAGGTTATCAGTGGTTTTCCAAGATTCTAATAGATTATGTGACTCTAACAATGTTTACATCAGTGAACTATACTACTTTGTGCTGCCTATTTACAACTAGATTGAGCAACAGACACAGAGAAACACCATTGCAAGAATACGAACTGCCTAACCATTAAAAAGTAGTCAGAAATTCCATCAACTCAGTGATGTGTAACTCTGTCATAGTGCTTAATATTTCATCCAGACTATTCTCCTGTAAGTATATTCGACATCGGCTCAACAAAGCCACGACATGGCTCGTCAATGTCCAGTTAGTCCAGTTAGTCCAGTGAATAACACAGCACCAGTGGAGGGTGGCGAATACTTTATCGAATCGATCATTCTTAATTGGGTAAGCCAGTATCTTAAGTGAAGGAGGAATAAGTGTGATGTTTTGGGATACAAGTATATCAACCACACAGTTGTTGTATTGTTTAGTTCCAGCTCAGCTCTGATCAACAGCATTCCAGCTGTGACCATACCGTCTTTATTCAGACAATGTATTTAGAACTACCTTATCATATATGTCCCTTTTTAAAGACAGTCGGGTGTAATTTGAGTGAGATTTGACTGTTATTTCTAGTAGGTCGAGAGACCACGTCATGATTCCAGACGTAAGCATGATTTCGTGGTTTCTGTGACAATTACAGATACCAAAAAGGTTACAGAAACAAAACAAATCAGGACTACAAAGTAAAACATTTCATGCTGTAATGAAGAAACAGAGGAGAGTTCAATGTTTCGGACTGTGGTCTTTCGTCAATGAAAAAATCAGAGATGAAAAAAAGAAGAAAAGAAAACAAGAATAGAATGTTCCGTGGGAATAATGCTTTTGCGATGATACAAATCACAGAGAAAGAGTTTGAGGTTCGGCAAAGCGATGTAAGGGAGTCGCAGAAATTTGGTGTAGTATAATAATAATATAGATTCAATCAAATGCAATCCGGTTGCCGTAACTTCGTAGCAGATGAAGCGTTGAATTCTACACAAGAGGTGAACAAGTTACCATAAGAATAGTCAGAATAAATCGGACTATTAGCTTCAAATTCATTAAATTGTTATTCACTATGTTGTTTCGAAATTATTAGAACACCATCACAGCACGAACATTTTAAATTTCAGTCAACCGACGTATATTTATAAGTTTGGAATATATATAGTAAATTCAATGCCTGCGATTTGTTGAACGGAACCCTCAGGCATATCCCCTGTATTTAATTCCATTGTAAGACTATATATGTCTTAAACATATAAATATACTTCGGTGTACTGAATTTTCGTTCAATATTTTCTGCAATCATCTTCAGGTATTATTTTTTTACATTTCTTTAGGTTTGGATTAATCTCATAGGGTATAGTAGCGAAAACATAAACGTAGAATAAATAACATCACATAATATCGATTTCTACACATTGGCACGCGGCCACACATTTTTAGGGAGGGTATAGTCGATTAAATCTACTTCATTACTTGACTGACTCCTTAATTTATCGAACCCGGAAGGATGAAAGGGAAAGTTGAGCTCAGCGGGATTTGAACTCAGAACATAAAGAGTCGTAACTAATTACCGCAAGACATTTTGTTGGACGTTCTAACGATCCTGCCAATTCACCGCATCAATAACATCACACATCCTATTAGACATAGACACCGGTTAATGTTTTACCATTGTAGTTTTTACCTCATCATGTTAACTCCAGTCTATCAAACCTGTCAGACACACTGCCACTGATTGACTGCTGCCCTGCTACACTATACACCTTTTAAAACAAACTATTAGAGTTTCGAGGTTCCCTGGTGGGCTGCGTGGTTTACGAGCCAATCAGAAAGATTCTACATAGTCACCTGATTTGTTAAAAATAGCAGCCAAATGTACTTCAAATCACACCTACGGTCTTTAAAAGGGGAAGGATAAATTAAATAATGTAGTCCGAGTTACCCACCACCGCCACCAAAAAATCTGGTTGGTCATGGCTGGAATGCCTTTGGTCATAGGTCTGCTCAGTCAGGGTTCACGGTCTGAGACTAAACAACAAAAATAACAACAACAACAGCAACATCAACTATTAGATGAGCTAACCAGAGATCTGCTAGAAATAGCTGTTAAATCTACCTCAAATCACACCCTACAATCTGAAAAAGTGAAGAACACATTAGATAATGTAGGCCGAGATATCACCCCCTCACCAAATTGGGATGGGCACGGTTGGAATGCCTTTGATCATAACAGGAAAAGAGTGCCTCGGCAGGTCAGGAGTAGTGTTGGTGGATTACGGGAAACATAGAATGTTTGAAGGATACAGTGTCCCGACAGTTAACGACTGACGCAGGCAGTATATTCCATGCTTCAACAATTCTGAGTGTAAACAAATGTCTCCAAAAGTGATGGGTGCTGTTTTTGATTTCATAAGCGTGACCGTGGGGGGTGGTAGAGAAGTTGAATTCAAAAAGGTGGCTAAAGTTGTTGGTGGAGAGATGGTGGGTAATCTTGTGGGCCTCAACCAAGTCAGCTGCTTGACGTCGAAGCTTTAGCAAGCCGTTCAAGATATGGTAAGTGACTGACAGGGGCCGTTCGCTTGGTTACATGTCTCTGGACAGCTTCCAGTAGATCGATATTCTGGACAAGGCTGGAGATGCAAACTCTAAGTGTGGACGTACCATAGTCATATATAGTTTTAAGTAGATAGCCGGTGAACGGCTGAAAAAGGTCTTACTGAGTGATGCTAAGACTCCTTCGGCCTTTTTGACGATTTTAGAAATGTGGTTCTTCCAGCGCAGATCATTGTTGACAATAATGCCCAGGTCACATTCGCCAACAGACTTCTTACGGTTGGTGTTGTGGAGGGAGTAGGTAAATATATATATATATGGAGTAATTGATCAACCCAAGGGAATAGAAGGCACTTACCCAAGGGAATAGTAGAAGACACTTACCCAAGGGAATAGTAGAAGACACTTACCCAAGGGAATAATAGAAGACACTTACCCAAGGTGGCACACAGTGGAATCAAACGAGGAACCACGTGGTTGCAAAGTGAACGTCTTAATATTACAGACATGCTTGTGACCACAATGAATTGGCAATGTCTTAATTTACATATCCAATACATGGGTGACACCTATTATCTTTACAGTTAAACCTTTCTTGTAAGCTAACCATGCTAGAGTTATGCGCCTTGCCCAAGAGCACAACAATAGATCTAGTATGTTTTGAACTCAGACAACCAATTATAGAAATTACATAGCTGGTCATTACTTTGGGGAAAAATGCATTTAAAAGTAGCAAATGCAATAAAACACCAGGTTTTGCGTTAAATTTAGAATTTCTAATGATATTATTTATTATAGGAACTGTTCTGGGAATCTTTAGTGCAGCTCATTGAAATTAACATATCAAGGGAGGTAACTTTAAGAGTCAAGTCAGAAGAAGTGACCGATTCATCTTTTCAACAGCCTTATTCTATATTGCTGGCATTGTTACACCCCTAGCTGTATATAAATAGGTACCATAGTGAGGTACAGCATACCACAGTAAGCTGTTTGGAGTCTGTATTATTAAACAAATGTTTAGTTGGTATAGTACTATTTGGTGAATTGGCAGAGTCGTTAGTGTGTCAGACAGAATGCATTGTAGTATTCATTCTGGTTCACTGCACCATGGAGTTCAAATCCCACCAAGGTTGACTTTGCCTTTCATCCTTTCGGGATAGATAAATAAGGTACAAGTCAAGTACTTGAGGTTGTTGGCCTTGTGCCTATGTTAGAAATTATTATTATTATTATTCTTACCGAAGACAGACAGGACAATATTTTCTGGTATTCAACTCAGTTCTTCTGTGTTCAAAGCCACACTAATTGCTTGGTATTTATTGTATCGATCCTGGATGGATTTTAACTTCTTAAAATATACAATTCCGCTCTCCACCATTTCTGATAATTCACTGCTCTTATAAAACAAAGCAATTAATAAAAATGAGATTAATTTCAGGAAACAACACAGGATAATAGACTTCTGTCAAGACAATTTATTTCTAACTATACAAAGATATATTTTATGTACTGTAAATAGATGCCATTCATATAATATATACAGACACCTAGATCCTGTACAGTCAATCAAGTGATTGACTTCTGATTTGGTGTCATTGGAAGTGAAGCAATATCGATTAATTTACTTCACTTAAATCTCCAGCTATGAAGACAAAAGAAAAGATTCTTCATGAACTGGTTGTTATGACAAATGTTTTGCTTTGTCATTTTTGTTATTTTTAAAACTTAGTCTAAGGAAGAGGGAAAATTGATAAGGAAGAGAGGTTGTGATCAAACCACAGATGACAGAGGCAGTCAGTAAAAACTTCTTGCAGTAGAGATTTTATTCACTCTGCAGTGTTTGCATCATTGGTTGTCACAGACAGACAAGCACTGCCCAAAATATTAATCTCAACATCATCTTGTTACACAACAATCAATATACATCACTCCAGTAATTTCTTAAGATTTTTTTTTATTAAGAAGGTAGGTGTGTTTTCTCTTCAGCTTCTCCATACATCATTCACCAAAATGTATAAGATTTTCTTCTTGATAAACACCACCTCATTCCAAAGACTTAACTCAGCTCTGCCCCTTGAAAGGGCAGATGCTCCACAGTATTTAAAGTTTAGTACTTCCCTAAGACTAGTTCGCAGCTATCTATCAACTGTGCTGTCCATCCAGTAAAGAAAAACTAAAGAATGCCAAAAGTTGTAATTTTATACATAGTACAGGTGAGAGTAGTTGATCTAATTAGCACCAACTCCCAAATTAATGGGAATATTATTGACTTGTTAACAGCATTAGAATATTTCTGAATGAATGTTATAGATTTTAATTGTTCTAAGTAGTTAATTAGTAGTGGGAGCTGTGAGTGTTAATTGATCCTATATGCTGATTGGCAGTATGAGCAAGAGTGCTAGTATAATTAGTATAATTAACAGCGTTAGCAATATATATATAGTTATATATACAAGAAGAGATTTGTCACATTCATTGTATTTTGTTCAGGAAATAAGAAAACTTGATGTATATACAAGGAGATATTTGTCATATTGATTGCATTCCATTCTGGAAATAAGGAACCTCAAGTAGAGAAAATATTAGAATAACTAAATAAGGAACTAATTTTGGTTTCAAACAGAACCGAGACATTGACAGAAATTGTAACACCAGAATATACAAGGTTTGTAGAAGTAAATCAAATTACACTGTCTTTTACCCATTGCTTTCTTCCATTTTTCTTTTTTTACTAAACGATAGTGGTTGGGAGTTCATAATCCTTAAATCCAAATAATCAATGGATCTTTACTCTTATACAGATCAATAGTGATTAATGGTGTTTCTGTTAGCCAAGTAGAGTCAAGTGACTTCTTCCCTTTTATTAAGGACACACCATACTGCCTGAACTAAAGTGAAATATGCATTCATGACCCAGTATTTCAGAATGTGATGTCCTGAAGTAGGTCACCTTTTAGGTTAAGAAACTAAGACCCTCCACCACTTCAAGTTAAAATGGTGATGCTTGTGAGGTGGTTGAGTAGATTCAAGGGGTGATGACATAATAAATGACATAAGATAACCAGCAGACAGCCAATAATACTTTCTTTCTCCATAGATATAAAGTAAGTTGTATTGCATTTAACACCTAAAAGATTTGTTTGGTTTTAATCAAAGATAGTTCTCTGTAAATATAAACTGGATAGGATGTTTGACCTGAGAAGATAAGAGGTATTCACCAACATCTAGTTGGAACCAGTACAGTGATAGGCAGTGGTGCGGGTAGTTATAAATCAACAGATGGGTATATTTGGCTGAGTCACAAAGAGTCAAAGCAGATTGCTAAATTAACAATATACACAACAGATAGGGAACTCTCCAACAGAGTTCCCTATGTTTGTATTAAAGGAGGGCCACTGAAAGTCTACTTTGGCAAGAAATGGATTGGAAATGAAAAACTGAAGTAGTGTGTGTTGCCCTCATTTCTCCTCCTCCTCCATGGAAGAGAAATGTTGCTCTATACATCATCTTATGGTACAACAACAACAGAATGTTGCTCTATACATCATCTTATGGTACAACAACAGAATGTTGCACTATACATCATCTTATGGTACAACAACAACAGAATGTTGCTCTATACATCTTATGGTACAACAACAACAACAATCAATATACCACTACAGATGATATTTCTTTTACTCTTTTACTGGTCTCAGTCATTGGCCTGTGGCCATGCTAGGACACCACCTTCAAGGATATAGTCGATTATATCGAACCCCAGTATTTGACTGGTACATATTTTATCAACCTTAGAAGGATGAAAGGCAAAGTAGAGTAGGGCAGTATTAGAACTTGAAACAAAAAAACAAAAAAAGGTTAATTTTTTCTCATCTCGATAATAAAACTATCCTAATTTCCTGAAACGGGAGGAGAATTTCTTCTTGGTACCATTTTGTTAAAGAAGCAAACAACATGGTGTTGAATATTTCCACAGACCACAATAACAAATATACAGATATTGAGAGGAGTGGGGGAGGAGAAAAAATAATACAAGTAATTTGAAAGTTACTTAAGTTGATAAAATCAATTCTAAAATTATTTAATTAGGAAAAAAAAAATTCATTGTAAATTTCAGAAAAACAAAAAAAAAATAACATAAAAATCAGAAATATTGAAATTTTTCATGATATGGTTTCAAAATAAAAGATTTGTGAATGTAATAGAAGAAAGAATGTAGAACATGCGATATTTCAGTAAAGTGTTCATACTTGTTGGAAGAAAGTATAAAGTATATTGACTTATTCCCAGTGGAAGTTGTAAATGCCGAAGTTGACTTTCTACAGAATATGGAAACAATTTGGATGAAACTTTGTGCATGGAAAGAAATACCACTTTCATTCAAATTATTTCCATTAAATCAAAAAAAGATTATAACGAAAATACCCAATAAATAAATCAAAGGAAAATAAAATATGTTAAACAACTTTTTTCCATTTCAGATATTGCACTTCAATATTGTTACATGTTCAGTGACGGAGAACTCCATGTAGAAAACCTGAACTTTAAAAATGCACTCCTTTGGAATCATCTGGAATAGAAAGGGTGAGGTGTAGGATACAGCAGCAGCAACTCCCAGAGTAATGGCACAGAACTGGTCTTTAGCTCATTCGGTGCCAAAATATTTCTGTCCAAAATGATTCGGTGCTACTGGGTGAACTTCTGTGGTTACTATGGTGATACCAGGGAATGAATTTATAAGTGATTTGACAGCTTAAAGAAAAAGAAAAAGAAAAAAAAGATGAGAAAATTAATGATACTGTTCCACTATATATATAGACAGACATATATATGTAGACACAAGCACACACACACACACACACACACACACACACACACACACACACACACACAGAGAGAGAGACAGACAGACAGACAGAGAACACTTATTCAAAGCTGAAGCTACTCTGAGTATCCTGTTTATTGTATGTTTTTCAAGGCATCCACATTGGTAGTATCTATCTGTGGAACTATACTGAAGGAGGGGAGAATTGAGCATCTTCCTCCATTAAAGAAGATTCCTTTGCTTCTGTTGGAATCCTGGCAGTCATCTTTGTTTTAATAGTTTGCAGATTTCAGCATCCTTGATATCATCCTTAGAGATCATACATGCCATCTTATTCCATCTTGTCTTGGAATAAGATGAAAAACTTTTCGCTTAGGCATAATGGACATTTATAAGAACTCCGATAAGACCCGTGTTTATAAGGGCTCGCTTTATCCAAAATAGACCAGAATATCTTAAAAGGGGGAAATCTGGAGTACTTCATTTGGATAAACTCGTAGATCTTTTTTCTGGGTGTTTAAACGAATTTTTATGCGTGTAAAATCTTGTCTTAAAGCTATTTTCAGTTAACCCAGTGTATATTTTAAATGTAGAGCTGTTATCGATTTGTACCTTAGCTCTGTACACAATCCCTTTGGTTAAACATCTACCTTTTCACACACACAATATATATATATATATAAAATTTAAAAAAAAGACATGCTGGTGACAACTGGAACATATTTTATCATAGGTCTGATGAAAATTGAACTGCAGCTAAACAACTAAACAACAACACAACAACACCACCACCCATGGCCAGCTGTGGAAGACTATTGCCCACAACACCACCCTTAGACTATTGCCTACAACACCACCCTTAGACTATTGCCTATCAGAGCCCACATCTAAATACAAGAGGTCAATATCAAACCTCACTAATTCGAATTGAACATAAAAAACAAACTGGCAACTTACATCGTGGAGTACAAAAGAGATTTAACAAGATCACATTCTGTTCTTTAACTCTGTGATTCTTCAAGACATTCATTGCTTTTGTCACCGTGTTACCTGTACCTGGAATTAAAGAGAGAGACACTTGGGATAAATTAATTAATCACACTGCACTCATTACACCAATTCCCCCCCCCACACTCCTGTCTTCTACATGCTGCACACACACACCTATCATCTTACTATTCTCAACAAACTGACCCTTCCCTTTCCATCGAGTACTCATCTACCTCCTACTCCTACTACAACAAGCCAAGGAATGAGAGAGACTATGCATTTGATCGACCTACAAGAAATAGCAGCCACATCACCCTCAAATCCCATCCTGCCATCTTAAAAAGGGGAGGACACATTGGATAATTAACTATATATATATATATATATATATATAAGTGGATAAATAAATATATATATATATATATGATAACTGCTTAAGCGCCGATAAATATTCGTTAAAAACACAAAAACGATGGGATGGGGG
>JAOPJM010001205.1:5025949-5035949 GCA_027124095.1 Muusoctopus leioderma | reverse complement strand
CTTGAAAGTAATCTGTTATTTTTAATTCCTCATAACAGCCAATCACCTTTACATGTGTTATTACATATTTTGGCTATTCTTACTTCACTGACTTAAAATCCAAAATTTATGGTTGGCCAGGTGAAACACAAGCCAGGACTTCTAATTTTGTGGTTAAATTACTCCTAGCCTTTCGGGTCATGTTTGATAACCTAATAGCTTCTCAAGGGATCATGCATTAAATAACACAACATCAGCCATGAAGCAAATATCTTTAGTCAGTGATTCAAAACTTTTTTTTTTTAAACAATTGTCACACTTAACCTTTTGTCTAATTGTTTTGTTGTTGAGTGGTTCAACCACTATGATTGCAGTTTTGCTTCTTGCATGTTCTGATTATAACCAACTTCTGTTCTGTGAAACAAAGCAGAAGAATTCTGCTGTGTTGTTTCTTACAATGAAAGTGATAATCAGTTTGAACCTTATACTTGTGAATAATCTAATTCCCTTCTTAGAATCTTGATATTGTATCCTTGCACTTAGGAATTAAAATATTCCCAGTAGAAATATTACAAGGAAGCATTCACTAAATAGTGGCAGAGGTAGAGATATAAATTTTGGAAATCAGGTTAGAGTTTTAATTGTACAATTTTGCTCTCATGTAATTCTGTCTACAGAATTATGTTTTTCTTACAGAAATATTTCATAATTTATTTTATAAAATTCTGGAATGATAATATTTTAGTAAAGAACCAAAAATTAGGATTGAATTCTGGGGATTTATTTTACATAGAATTTCATTTATGTAAATTTAAAGATTCTTTTTCTTGGTTTATAATGTGTTTAAATTATACATTATACATATGTATGTTTGTCCCTTTCTGACTGGAGTTTTAGAGTTCATTTTAACCAAGAACCTGCTGCTAGGTGGCAAGGTTATAAAGAAAAGAGTTTTGTTCTCTTTGTCATCCTTTACGTAACCATTCCTTTTTTTTAATTTTGAGAAGGTCTTGCAGATTTTTATTGTCCCAGATATCATGTTCATCTGTAGCATATGAATTATGGAGCCATGTTCTTTCTCTAAGAATCCAAGTTCAACCTTACTTTGATCTAAGCCAGGGATGGCCAACTTATGGCACGTGCCAAGACTGGCACATTGCAAGTTTAGGAGTGGTGCATTGAACATCAGCGACAATTTACTAACGAAGGTGTAGAATTAATAATTGTATCGAAATTACCATATTTTAAAAGACTGAAAGGGGACACAAAGTTTTGTGGCACATCTAAACTAAAATGTGAAAAAAATTGACGCATTGAGGTTGGCCACCCCTGGGTTAGTGTAACAATATACTCTAATTTAAGCAGAACGGGGAAGCGACATCACAAAATATACGAGGATATCCCAGGCATGGACAACAGAATGAGAACTATCTACCCCCGGGTAGATAGTTCACATTCTGTTGTTTAAGAACATCACCTAATAGTAGGACAGGCACCTGAAGCAGGCTGGAGGGTAGAACGGCTGAAACGTTGTGATGATAGCAACCAGGGTGAGGACACTAATCCAAATAAACCAGTGTGTAATAATGAGTAATCCTCAGACCGAACACCAGGTCCGAATGCTTGCAACAGAGTGGACTGTGCTGAAGGTACCCATGAGCAGCTAAGTGGTGTTGTTAAACTGGGCTAAGGAGTATTGATAAGACATGCAACAAGAGGTTTACCGGTATCTTTTCGATGTTATCAAGCAGTAATACGACAGCTTTCTCTGAATCAAACTGCATCAACTGTACAATACGGTCGGTTATTGAATCAAACAAGTTGTGTTTGTCAATTAAGTTAAAAACATCCTTGTGTTTCATTCTGTAGAAGAGAAAGAGAAAGATGGGTTAATGTTAGAGGGAGAGAGATTTTATAGTTAATTACTGACAGTAGTTAATACAGGGTAGTGGTACAGCTTGGGTAGTGATAGCTGTAAAGGTGTGCTGATAGTAATAGTTATGTGATGGTATATAAAGAAGGGTAGTGATAGCTGCAGAGGTGTGCTGAAGGATGTATTTGCATAGCTTTGATATTATAGTGGTGTCAGTAGTAGTGGTAGTGGCTGCAGTAGTGGTGGTGGTGGATGTAGTAGTAGTGGTGATGATGGCTGTAATAGTAGTGGGGTGGCAGTAGTGGTTGCATGTGTGAAGTTGGAAGCGATATCTAAGGGAGAGAACCGTTGGTTAGAAACCAATGGTTGTATAACAAAACAAAGAAATTCTAAGGGAGATAATATGTGTATGTATGTGCGTCAAGTTAACATATATGTGAAGAGACAGGAAAACAAAGAAATTAGCAGAGGTAAATGTGTAGTATGTAGCAGTAAATATGTAGAGTGTAGAGTACAGGGTTACATGTGTAGAGGTCAATTAGTAGAGTGTAGAGGTAAATATGTAGAGTGCAGAGGTAAATTTGTACTTACTGGAGGAAAATAGTCAAAGCTTTGTCAAACCGTTTCTGGAATGTGTATCTGAAAATAAACGGTGAAATAAAATTAAGTATTTTATCTGTGGTTTCTAACACAGGTACAAGACCACAAATTTTGGAAGGGAGGAATACAGTCAATTAGACCTACCCTAGTACTTCACTGGTACATATTTTATCAACCTCAGAAAGATGAAAGGCAAAGTTGACCGTGGCGGGATTTGAACTCAGAATGCAATGATGTGGAACAAATACTACAGGGCATTCTATCTGACGCTCTAACGACTCTGCAGTTCACCGCCTATTATTGTTGGTGTTGCTGTGTAACCCCAAGTGTACCCTGATTAAAAAACTATGCAGTAGTTTTTTGCAGTTAGATTAACTGGGTCATTAAAACGCAACAGTTTTAGCCATGAACACATTGCAGTGCTGGAGACAGGACCAAACAGTGTGTGAAAGACTATCATGTATAATGCAGTAACTTGTGTAATGTTACATCATACATTAATTGATACTATGTACAAAACAATATCATGCATGTGATTACACTTTGTATGGAAATATCCTTCCTTCCTCGGGCCCTAAACCCCTGGTGGATTTGTAGGGGCACCATTGTGACCAACGACGTGCTTTGAGCATTTTAAAACCAGGCGAAGCCCATCCCTCTCTAGGTCTAACCACAGCCGATTTCTGGGGGGGGGGGAAGACAGAGAGAGAGAGAGATTGACCTCGATACTGGACTGGTACTTTATTTATTGACCCTGAAAAGATGAAAAGCAAAGTTGACCTCAGCAGGATTTGAACTCAGAGTGCAGACAGGCAGAATGAATGCTGCAAAACATTCAATCCGATGGTTTAATGTTTCTGCCAATTCGCTGCTTGCATGAAAATATACCATTATGTGAAATGTGAAATTCTACTATGTGTTTGAAAAGAGTCATCAACATAGATGTCCTATGAAGGCTGTGGAGTTGACACACACACATTATTAGGCAACCAGTTTCAAGGCTGTATAGTATCCAGAGGAGTATACACATAATTCTGAGTTCATCACATCTCACCTACTCCCTTAAAACAAAGAACAGTGTGGAGGTACTGTGTTTTAAAGAAAGCAGTATCAAAGGGTCTACTTACAACTCTCCTAGACACTCCAGTAGTGTAAGGTTGTTCCTATCTTTCTCATGTTCATTTAGAAGTATGTTGATGATAACTTGCATGTTGTAGAGGTTGTGTGGCCATGACTGGATCAGGTGAAGGAAGCCCTGGAATGAAACAGAGGAACATTACGAGAGGCTGGATATGATGTGTGTGTATATATATATATATATATATATATATATATATATATATAATTTATTTTATATTATATCAGGTTTTTGGATTTTGGCAGTTACTTATATAAGTTTCACTTTGGCAGTTATTTATATAAGTTTCATCTTGGTGTGGACCTTCAAGACTGCTGTCATTAAGATCCACACTAAGGTGAACTTATATAAGTAACTGCCAAAAACCTGGTATAATATAAAGTAATTTATTTAACTCTACTACGCGTATCGAGTTCCATATCAGATAATGTTAATGAAAGTATAATACATTCTATTATATCTTATATTTCTACCATTTAATAATAATAATATATATATATATATATATATATATGTTGAACATAGCAGAGCCCGGTAGACAGTGTTATAACACTGTAAAACAACTATCTAACAATTATATTTAGTCCTTTCATGAGCTAATGAGGGAACCTTTATGTGGTCACTTAACCTGTTAGAAATAGCAGCTAAATCTCTCTCAGACCCCCCCCCCCAATCCTAGAAAAAGGACACATTGGATAATGTGATCCTGGATGCAGTGTAATATATCATATTAAACACATGAGGTTGTAGATATATCATATTAACCACATCAAGTTGTGGATATATATTAAACATAAGAAGTCGTGATTGAAGCATTTTAAATAAATAAAGTAATATTTATAGTATTATAAATACATGAGTGTATGTCATATTACATGTGTGTTTAATATGCTATAGCCATGACGACACGTGTTTAATATCATATATTAAACACATGAGGTCATAGTTATAGCATAGCAAAAGTTATCGCATATTAAATAGATAGAAGTCATAGTTATAACATGGAACATCTAACACTGTGGTTACATTGAATACTCAGAAGCTAGATACATGAGATATATAATTACATGTTATAGCATATCACATATTAAAATAGATGGAAGACATAGTTATAACATGAAACACCTGTCACTGTGGTTACACTGAATACACCGAAGGCAGATACACGAGATATGTAATTACATGTATCCATTGTGCATAAGATATTAGATATTAGAGATCACATTCTCTGATATTAAACACACCTTCAAAACTCATTTAACAAAAATCCTTCCCTACACCATAGGACCATCAACTCTTCTATTCCATAACACCATTAACAAAAAAAACCCCAAAAAACCCAAACAGTCCCCACACCACAGAACTACTGACTGGATGGTCTAACAAAGGAGCCACTATGTGTTTGCTCTACATACTAGAAACAGTAGCCAAATTTCCATCAAATCACACCATATTGTCTTAAAAAAGAAAGGAAGGACACATTTGGATATTGTAGTCCTAGATATAACTACACAAAAAAAAAGATGGGTTGGTCATGGCTAGAACACCATTGATCATAGGACTGCTTGATCAGGGCTGATCTGGGGCTCAACAACAACAATGACGACTGACTGGAGATATGTAAAGCCTCATAGAGATGTTCCCAGTTTCCTGGAGACACCTGCAGCCTTGTGGAACCAACAGCAACATCATGAAACCATCTGTGACCTTACCTTGTGATCTGTTCTCAAGAATTCATTAAGAACTATTTCGTAGATGAGTGGACTGAGTAAAGGATCACCACAGGGAAGGTGAGGGGCCAAGACCTGAGAAAATAGCAAACAGAAATTCTGACATTAGATAAGATATTTAGTTAACAATACAACATACATAACAATGCTATATAAAAGACAATACAACATATATAACAATATTATATAACACAATATAACATACATACAAATATTATATAAAACATAACACAACATATATATTAATATTATATAAACACAATACAACATACATAATATTATATAAAACACAATACAACATACATAATATTATATAAAACACAATACAACATACATACAGATATTATATAAACAATACAACATATATATAAATATTATATAAACACAATACAACATACATAACAATATTATATAAAACAATACAACATGCATAAAAAAGACTGCATCACAACACCTTCCTCTTCAGAGCCAGAAAATACTTCAGACCCTAACAACTACTAACCCCTACAAAGCTTAAGTGAGACCCACAATGGAGTACTGCTCCCACATCTGGGACAGTGCTGCAGCTGCTACACACACAGATGTCCTAGATCACATCCAAAGAAAGGCCACTCGACTGATTAGAATGAAGTCACTCACAAACACACTCCAACCTCTGGTTCACAGACATGCTGTCTCCTCTCTCTGCCCTTTTTACTGTTACTACATTGGCCTCTGCTCCTCAAAGTTGGCTGGTCTCGTCCCACCTCCACTCAGGCACTTCTGACTCATTCGCCTCTCCTCCTCTATATTGTGTCCCCTCATCCCCCAGACTCTATACTAACCACTATGCCCCGTCCTTCCTTCCCAGAATGTTGTCCCCCCCCCCACGCCATGCTGGAATTCCCTTCCTGCACATGTCTTTCTTGCAGCAGCTGCTGACTTGTGACTGTTCAAGAGGGGAACATTAACTGCATTGGTCTCACCTATCTTCGAGGGCCAGTGAAGGCCATGGGCACAACCCCAGCCCTTCCTCCAGATAAAATAAAAATAAAATTATCAAGATTATAAAAACAATATAACATACATACAATATAAAAACACAATGCAACATATAATATTATGCAATATGTCTTATGTGTGAGATGAGCTTTTGTTAATTAGATAAATTTTTCTGGACCATTAACCTCAACCTGCAGTTCTAATTCAGTCAGGTAATATGTCCAATTCAATTCCAAGCCCTTAACTCCCAATGGAGTTGTAAAGGCACAGTTGTAACAGACAGCATTTCTTGGGCATTTATTTAAACCTAGCTGTGCCCATTCCCCTCTCCAGGCCTGACCACAGACAATTTCTTCCAGAGACAGAGAGAGAAAGAGAGATTGAGAACAATATAACAGAACAACAAATTTAAGATGAAGCTGATGTCTGGTTCAGTGGTTTATAGCTCAAAGATGGAATCCTGTCACATGAAAATACTAAAAAAAAAATACAAAAAGGTGTGTGTCTGTGTGATAGTGTGTAGTAAATATCTAACCTTAAGTTGGCCGATATCATTGAACTTTTCAAAAGTGGACTCCCAAAGTTCTTTCTTACGTCCCAATATTCGGACACACAGTTGAGCTGCCTCTTCATATTCAGCAGCTTCAAGGAGATGATCTAAGTATTGCCTTCCGAGTTCCTGAAAATAAAAGAAAATATATATTATTGCAAGACTCCATACTTAAACTATTTGCACTGCTCCTGTCATATGTTATTTCACAGATGAAATGGTGCAGTCTTATGTAGACCTATCCAACACATAGCTAACAGAAAAAATAAAAAAATAAAATGAACATTAATCTAAGGACAATAATGTTGTATGACAGTTTCAGCACAAGTGAGTTCACGTGGCTACGTATCAGAGGTATTGGTAAATGTATGCAAGAGAAACATCATCTTGTTGTGTGATCAGCGAGCAATCTCGCGAAATTCAGAGTAGTAACAGAGAGTAATCTCAGTAATAATATCATATATATATATCATCATCGTCATACATCCGTGTTTCCATGCTAGCATGGGTTGATGGAGATTTCTTGAGGCAGATATATATATATATGTTTGTATGTATGTATACATATATATATATGTTTGAATCATCATCATCACATATATATATATATATATATATATATATATATGTTTGTATGTGTGAAGATTTTCTGGAGGCTTAAAACCTAAGGTAATGAAATTACAAATGGCTAATTACTGATCAAATGTTCTCATTAACTTGTGTTTTAACCCAAAACTATCTTCACAACTGCGATGCATACAATGATGATGATGATGACAATGATGATGATGATAACGATGGTGGTGGTGATGATGATGATAACGATGGTGGTGGTGATGATGATGATGTCAATAATGAAGATGATCATGATGGAATTATGTAAATTCAACAAGTTACCTGAACATTATGTTTTTTCAGTTCTCTACTGTGAGCCATAGCAGATTCCATTGCGTCCTGGTATATGAAACAGAAAGGAGTAAAAAAAACAAACAATAACAGTATTGACTTATATAAAAATTAGACATCAAATCTTTAAAATCATGTTGTGGTGTTCATTCATACCTTCTCCAAAAGACATTCTGAGAAAAGTAAGTGAAGCCGCTGTAGCTGGGAACAAAAACTGTATAGGGGACCATGTCTGTGAAGTGTTACCATTCTCCAAGATTACCCCACCCACGAGCCAAAGAGGGAACTTCTACGTGGCTGCACGACCTGCTAGGATTAGCAGCTAAATCTCCCTCAAATCACACCCCACTGTCTTAAAAAAAAGGAAGGATATGTTAGATAATGTAGTCCTAGATTATACTTTGTTTGAAAACAGACTGGATGATCATGACTGGAACATCTTTTATCGTAGGTCTACTTAATCAGTAGTGACCTAGGGCGTAACAACAACAGCAGCAACCCATCAACTTAAAGAAAAACAAACTTTTAACACTTCCTTTATCAGTTCACATCACTGTGGGAACAGATTCCAGACCATCTAGGAATGTTACCTGGTTCTATCCTGGAGAAGATTTAGCACTCATCCTTTTGATGCATTTACATTACTCACCTTCTCATGGTACCTATTTTGCAAGTAGCTAAACTGAGCCATTGAGAACTCTCAATGGCTCAGTGGTGTTGCCAGTGACAGAACACAAGATTAATGATGGTAGACAAACCACTAACCATTTGGCTAGCAGACCAGCATCTAGTCTGATTCAGCCAACGGTGAGCCACTCTGACCAGATACACTGACAATATCCAATTATACTGACCTCATAACGTTCGTGCTCCAATAACCATGTAATGTGGTCATCTTGATCTCTCAGTTTGGCCACAACGACATCTTTAGGGCTAATGAGGAAGTAAAGACTCTCTTCAACAACACACTCTGTAATGGAGAGACAGACAGACACCATTATAGACAATCACATTAACAGACACAGCAGTTACTGTAATAGAGCAAATAGTTATCTGTCTAAATTTCTGAGATAAGGAATTATTGTTATTATGCACTGGTTTATTTGGACAAAAGTAGAATCTGTTGGATTGGAGTAAGAGGTAACAAAAAAACTTAGTAGTTGCAGAAGGCTGCAGTGTGATATACTTACCAAGATGATAGTCAAAACATCGGTACTCTTCGAATCCTCGGAAAGATAAGGCATCATCAGATATCTCCTCGTAGTAATTCTCCTCTGGTTCCCATATCTGAAGGTGGGGTCGGTCAGCTTTGTACTTCCCACCCTGATAGAAAAAAATAAACTATGTTAAATTATTCGCAAGAGTGGAGATTTGGCTGCTGTTTCTAGTAGGTCAAGCAACCACATAGATGCTCTCCTCGTCGGCTAAATGAATGTAACAATGAACCACAAAGGTTTGGGAACCACTGAGGTAGACACATATATAGGTAGGAGACAGGGACATCAAGAACAGATGAAGAGAACATTCCCAAAGGTGATCCTTGGATAACCCTGTGTATGCCAGATGTCTACTCCCCTAAATAAGACAGCTTTATGGTAATCAACCAACCAGTTGCCATTCACTTTGGGACATGTTCAGTACTTAGTTACACAACATCTTTCTCAGCCAACAGCTGTACAATCACTGCCAATGTACCAGTCACAAACACACATATACACACTCTCTCACACACTCTCACACATACACTATCTCTCTCTCTCTCTATCTCACACATATACACACTCACAAACTATCATACTCACTCACAAACTATCACACACTCACTATCCAACACTTATACATATACACACTCACTCAGACTATCACAGACTCACTCATATACACACACTCAGACATACTCTCTGTCTCACCCTTCTCCCATATATGTGCAAGAAGGGTGGTGTACCCATGCAGTTGGTAAATATAAACAAGTAAAAAAACAAAAATGGGAGGGGGTTGCTAAATTCATTTAATTAGTGGAGTAAAGTGGGACACTGACCTCAATATGTTGGCCTTCCTTGTCATAGGTGAAGACAACCAGGTTGTTTTCCAGTGGTGCTATTCCACAGATGTAGCAGTTGGACTCTGGGGTGGTGGTGAACATGTGTGCTGAAATAGACCAGAGAGGGAGGGGGTTAATTGAAGATGGGGGTGGTGGTGCTGGTGTTGTGTGTGTATGTAAGACAGACAGACAGTAGAACATA
>JAOPJM010001205.1:5007384-5020324 GCA_027124095.1 Muusoctopus leioderma | reverse complement strand
CTCAGAGCGCAGTGAGACAAAGAATACCGTAAGGTATTCTGTCCGACATGTTAACGACTCTGCCAATTCGCCGCCTATAATAATAATAATAACAGATTGAAAAGACTTACCTATGATCTTTTGGAATGTTGGTTATGCGGCACTCTAGACTCATGTCATAGATTTTAACACCCTGGGGAGAAAACACAAACAGAGAGAGAGAGAGAGAGAGAGAGAGACAGTGATAGCAAATGTTTATTTTCTTTAATGAGGTGTGGGGTGTGTTGTTCGGGAGGGGGGTTCTTTATCTCACTCCATCCTCTCTTCTTCCTTCATCACCACCGCCTCTCCCCTACACATTCACTCCTCCCAATACCACCAGCCAATCCAACGTTTAAATCAGCAATCAGTGTTTTAATCACTCTCCATCCATTCCCGTGTGGGTTGGATGGATCTGTTTCGTAACATTTGTAATGTAATTGTCTCTGCAAGCTCTCAAAGGGCTGTTGTTATTGTTTAGCCCCAGGTCACTCCTGATCGAGTAGACCTATGATCAAAGGTATTCCAGCCATGACCACCTCATCTTTTTAGGGGTATCTAGTTCTACATTATCCAGTGTTTCCTTTCCTTATTTTAAGCCGGTAGGGTGTGGTTTGAGAGATATTTAGCTACTATAACAGGTTGAGCAACCACAAAGAGGCTCCCTAGTTGACTTTTATCAGCTGGTGTTTAACCCTGGCTTCATGGCATGAATCTGGATGGGTGATACATTTCTCTCTAGATATGACACCAGTCTGTCTCCTGGAAACATTCCCAGAAGATCTTGTACATATTCCTGATAGAGAGGTGAACTAAGCCATGTACAATGATCCAAATGAGGGAGTCTACATAGTTGCTTAACCTGCTAGAAATGGTAGCCAAATCACATCCTACGGCCTTCAAAATGAAAGGGCACATTGGATAATGTAGTCCTAGATAGGCAATTCCTGGACTGGGTGGCACGTTGTGTCCCTGAGCAAAGCACTTTATTTCACATTGCTCCAGTCCTGAAAATGAGTAGCCACCAGAAAATACGGTGACGCTTCTGTCAGGAGTTGCGACCAACAGGAGGTAGTATTCAGCAATGGAAACATAGTTTCCTTGGTTTGATTAGGAAGATCTGCTAGGATCTTCCAATCAATCTGTTTTAGATATGCAATGTCTGAGAGAAGGATGAGATGGCCATGGCTGTAATATCTTTGATCATAGGAATACTCAGTCAAGTCTGACCTTGGGCTAAACAACAAGTCATGTACAGTTAAGTGTACCACTTAAATACACAACAACATCTGCAGTGGATTTAAACGCAAGAACCTCGGAGTTGGTTCATGTCCACTTTTACTTTAGCAAATGTCTTCTAATCTCCATCAGACTCCTGACGACTAATGCTTAGTTACTGCTTCCATGGTATATTCAAGTATTATTTCACTGGTTACAGCTATGCTGGAGCACTGTCTTCCAGGATTTCAGTTGCTTATATCGACCTCCATACTTTGTCTGGTACTTATTTAACCGAATTCGCAAGAGGAATGGTATATTTGATCTGGGTGTAAAGCTATGTAACCATAATGTAACCAAAATACAACAAAGTGTTTTTGTATGACACTGATTATGCCTTTCCATGCCGATACATATACACACACACACACACAATCATATAAACATATGTACACAAGACAGGCTTCCACATAGTTTCTGTCTACCAAATTTCATTCAAAAGGCTTTGGTTGACTCGAGGCTATGGTAGTACACTTGCCCAATGTGCCTCGCAGTAGATTTGAACTTGGAACATGATTGCAAAGTGAACTTCTTAACAACACAGCCATAAAAATAAAACAACAAAAAAAGCAAAACAAAACAAAAACAGTTTTAAGGGTTCACTTTTTATAACAATTTATTTAACCACAAACTTGTGAAGGCATGTAGCCTAGTGGTTAGGGTGTTGGACTCACGATCGTAAGGTCATGGTTTCAATTCCCAGACCGGGCAGCATGTTGTGTCCCTGAGCCAGGCACTTCATTTCACATTGCTCCAGTCCACTCAGCTGAAAATGAGTGCTGTCACTGGAAAATATGGTGACACTTCTGTCAGGAGTTGCAACCGACAATTATTATTCAGCAATAGAAAAACCAAGCAAACATAGTTTCCTTGGTTTGATTAGGAAGATCTGGTACGAGCTTCCGATAGATCCATTTCTTTTTTTAAAAGTAGATCATTGCTTAACCTTTCAGTGACCAGCGGTATCGATCAATGGGTGATCAGCCCATTTGATTTCTATGGGGGTAGGGTACAGCTGATTATATGGACCTCAGTATATGACCGATACTTTATTTTATCGATCCTGGGAGGATAAAAGACAGTCAGCTTTGGTGTGATTTGAACTCAGAATGTAAAGGGCCATAACTAAATACCACAAGGCATTTTGTCCGATGCTCTAACAATTCTGGCAATCCACCCTGGTGGTGGTTGGGTGGGGGGAGTCGCCTACAAAAGCAAAAGAAAAAGGGTGGGTTCTTTTGACCCTATAATGAATTCACTTATTACTTTAGTATTACTGAAGAAGGAGATTTTGAAGACACATTTTTTCATCTGAATTCAATGAGTTAGACAAATATAAAATGACAAAAGAATAAAATAAAATAAAATTGTGAATTGTGTCTTCCAAAATTCCACTTACCTTATCATTGGCCCAGGCTATGAGAAAAGATTTCCATTTAATATTTCGGATTGGACCTTCTCCCTTATGTAAAACATAGTTTTTGTATCGACCAAGGAAATTCTTTTCTCCAAGAACAAGCTGAAAGAATTAAAACAATACCTTACATATACATATTATGTATGTATATATGTAAACCTGCAATAGTAGACATGTAAACATATCATATTTACTTATTTCTCTGTAGATTGGAAAAATGATGAACAGCCTTAATCTATTTTCGACTCTTTCTTATTGGAGTCTCATCAGAGGTGTCTATCAAATGACCAATCCCAGAGAAATACGTAGCTAATGGGTTTATATACACATCAAATCTGGTAGCATCAGCAAACTGGAGATACTAATTTGCATATTATAAGTGCTTATGCTGGTAGTTAACACTTTACATAATATCAGCAGCCTGTCAATGGGGAACTCAGTTCACACAAGTATCAAGGTATGATATTATATATGTAAAACTATGATAGTAGACATGTAAACATGTCATATGTACTTATTTCTCTGTAGATTGAAAAAATGTTGAACGGCCTTAATCGATTTTTGACTCTTATTGGAGTCTCATCAGAGGTGTCTACATCAAATGACCAATCCCAGAGAAGTACGAAGCTAATGAGTTTATATACACATCAAATCTGGTAGTATCAGCAATAATCACTATCCCATATTTCACTGCCGTACAATAATACCAAACTTCTAACACACACATACTTCATAGTTCTCTACATTCACTGTCTTATATTTCAATGTCATACAATAAACACCAGACTTCTAAAACACACAAAGTTTATAGTTTGCTACATTCATTCACTGCACACATTTCACTACTTTACACATACCTCATATAGTCATCTATATACACTCCCATACACCAGACTCTTTATACACACCTCATACAATTTATTCATTGGAGGGAGATAGATAGAGATAGATAGATAAAGATAGATATACAGATAGAAATATAGATAGATATATAGATCCAAGAAATGACAAAGCTCTCATAGAAAAATCATCTCTTAGAAAATATAAAATAAAATAAATTACATCAGTGTGGGGGGGGGGCTGACAAATTCTCAAGATAAAAAGTAAGACAAGAAAACAGAAAGAAATTCCGTCACAGATTTGCTCTAAATATATTCCAATCTCGACTCCTCGAAGAATAAAAGACACGAGGTGAGGGGGTGGGAGAGATGGAAGAAGAGAGAAGAAAGAAGTAGAGGAATGGCAGAAATAAAAATGAAACTAAACGAAAACAAAGCAAAACAAAACAAAAAAAAGAGCAAAAACTAACAAACAAACACACAAAGTAGGATGTTGCATGTTGTTGTATAAAGCTAAGTGTTGTCTAGCTTGTTGCACTGCTGCAGCCAGAGTGTACAATGCAGTGCAGTAATAATAATAGAACCAAAGTATAAAGATATTCGATAGTTAGCGCTAACTTTATACCATTTTATTATTTTTTGTTGTTGTTGTTGATGGTAAGCCGAACAGAAACAATCTGACTGTTATTGATTTTAAAATGACTAAGTATTCAAATAAACAGCAGCCGACCGATATGACGGCGACGACCACCACCACCTCTACTTTTAACGGTACCACCAGTATAGTACAATTACCATCTCTACCATCACCACCACCACCTCCTCCACTTACAACGGTACCACCAGTACCACCACCTCCTCCACTTACAACGGTACCACCAGTACCACCACCACCTCTACTTACAACAGTACCACCAGTATAGTACAATTACCATCTCTACCATCACCACCACCACCACTTCCAACGGTACCACCAGTACCACCACCACCTCTACTTTTAACAGTACCACCAGTATAGTACAATTACCATCTCTACCATCACCACCACCTCCACTTACAACAGTACCACCACCACCACCACCTCCACTTCTAACAGTACCACCAGTATAGTACAATTACCATCTCTACCATCACCACCACCACCTCCTCCACTTACAACAGTACCACCACCTCCACTTCTAACGGTACCACCAGTATAGTACAATTACCATCACTTCCAACGGTACCACCAGTACCACCACCACCACTTCTAACGGTACCACCAGTATAGTACAATTACCATCTCTACCATCACCACCACCTCCTCCACTTCCAACAGTACCACCACCATAGTACAATTACCATCTCTACCATCACCACCTCCTCCACTTCTAACGGTACCACCGGTATCACCACCACCACCACCTCTACTTCTAACGGTACCATCTCTACCATCACCAGCACAACCACCACCACTACTACCTCCACTATCACCGGTACCACTAGTGCAATAAGCATCTCTACCATTACCACCACCACTACTACCTCCACTATCACTGGTACTACTAATGTAATAACCATCTCTACCAACACCACCATCACCACTGCTACTGGTACCACCCATACAATAACCATCTCTACCATCACTACTACCTCCACTATCACTACTACCAGTACCACCAGTACAATAACCATTCCTACCATCACCACCACTATCACCGGTACCACTAGTACAATAACCATCTCTACCATCACCTACACCACCACTACTACCCCCACTATCACTGCTACCAGTACCACCCGTACAATAACCATCTCTACCATCACCAACACTACCTCCACTATCACTGCTACCAGTACCACCCGTACAATAACCATCTCTACCATCACCACCATCAATACTACCTCCACTACCACCGGTACCACCAATATAATACAATAACCATCTCTACCATCACCACCACCACCACCACTATCACTGCTACCAGTACCACCCATACAATAACCATCACCACCACCACCACCACCACTATCACTGCTACCAGTACCACCCATACAATAACCATCTCTACCATCACCAACACCACCTCCACTATTACTACTACCAGTACCACCCGTACAATAACCATCTCTACCATCACCAATACTACCTCCACTATCCCTAACCGGTACCACCAGTATAATACAATAACCATCTCTACCATCACCACCACCACTATCACTGGTGCCACAATTATAATAACCATCTCTACCACCATCACCACCACTACCTCCACTATCATGACCACTGCTACTGGTACTACCAGTACAATAACCATCCCTACCAACATCACCACCACTCCTACCTCCACTATCACTGCTACAGGTACAATAATCATCGCCAACACAAACGCCACTACCAAAACCACCAACATTATTAACTGTAGTGAGTGCCATCACCACTACTACCACTACAATAACCACCTATACCGTCACCACAAACACTACCAACACCACTAACTGTAGCCATCACCACCACTACTACTACAACAATCTATACCATCACCACTACTACCACCAACACCATTAAGTGTAGTAAGTAAGTGCCATTCCCATCACCATCCATACCACTACTACAACAACCATCACTGCCTGTGCAATCACCGCCCCCCCCCCCCCCCCCCCCCCCCCCCCCCCCCCCCCCCCCGCAACAACCACCACCACCACCCACCACTACATCTATCCTCATCACCACTACAACAACAACCACCAGCACTACTACCACCACCTACAACATCAACTTTCTCAAGCCAATGAGGGAGCCTCTGCACAGTCGCTTGACCTGCTAGAAATAGTAGCTAAATTCCCTCAACTCACATCCTACCATCTTAAAAAGAGACAGCACACATTAGACAATATAGTCCTAGATATATAGAAAGATGAGGTGGTCACGATTGGAGTGCTTTTGATCATAGATCTGCTCAATCAGGGCTGACCATGGGCTAAACAACAACATTAACTTTCTCCATTCACACCATCACAACAACCATTGCTATCACCACCACCATCATTATTATCATCACAACAGTCACCGCCACCATCAGCATCATCACATTAACATCACCTCTACTATCATCATCATCACAAGACAGCCACTACCGCCACTACCACCACTGTGAACATTGCATTTACATCACTACACCATCAACACCATCCCCTACAATATTACCACCACTGCTACCACAACTACAGCAGCAACAACAGCAGCAGCAGCATTAACCAAGAAATCTGATTGGCTGATACGCTGAAGTTCCCCCCAGCAACTGAGTAAGGAGGGGTGGAAGGGGAGGACTATAAAGAAATACTGAATAGATTTATAGGAAAGAGAGAGAGAGAGTGTGTGTGTCTACATGAGAGAGGGATAATGGGTTTGTATATGTATGAGGGAGAGAGCGAAGGAAGAGAGAGAAAAAGGGAGTAAGATAGAGAGAGGGAAGGAGAGCGAGATATAGTGTGCATGAGAGAGAGAGAGTGTGTGTTGGTATGAGAGAGGGAGAGAGTGTGTGTGTGTATGAGAGAGAGTGTGTGTGTATGAGAGAGAGTGTGTGTACGAGAGAGAGAGTGTGTGTACGAGAGATATAATGAGTAAGTATGGTAAGTATGTATGTATATGAGAGAGGGAAAAAGAGAGATTGAGAAAAAGAAAGTAAGATATAGTGTGCATGAGAGATAGAGAGGAGACCAGCACCACCACTCACAACTCACAACCATCCAGCACCATCACCACTACCATTAACACCCAGTACCACCACCACCGCCATACCATACCACCACCACCACTCACAACAACCCAGTACCACCACCACCTCCATACCACCACTCACAACAACCCAGTACCACCACCACCACCACTCACAACAACTCAGTAACACCACCATGTCACCACTACCATACCACCACTGGCCACACAGCAGCTGGTCATCAGGTAGGCAATATTGATTTAGTTCTTCAGGCCTGAAAACAAACATATCCTCCCCCTTTCCCCTCCCACCCTTCTTGTTACTTCCCACTCTCCTCCCCCACCCACCTTGTTACTTCTCACTCTTCCCACCACCACCACCACACATCTATCTGGTGCTGGTAATAGCAGTAGTTTTAGAGGTGGTGGTGGTGGAAGTAGTGTTGTAAGTGGGAGTAATGGTGGTGTTGGAGGTAGGGTTGTCGTAGTTGTTTAGCCCCAGGTCAACTCTGATTGAGCAGACCTATGATTGATGGCATTCCAGCCACGACCATCAGTCTTTTTGTATATCTAGGACTACATTGTACAGTGTGTCCTTCCTTTTTTAAGAGGGTATGATGTGATTTGAGGGAATTTAGCTGCTATTTCTAGCAGGTCGAACCACGTAATGATTCCCTTATTGTGTAGTATTGGAGATTGTGGTGTTAGGGGTGTTGTTGTTTAGACCCAGGTCAACCCTGATCGGGCAGGCCTATGATCGAAGGTGTTCCAGCCATGACCATCCCATCTTATTTTCAGAGACAGGACTATATTATCCAAAGTGCCCTTCCTTCTTTATAGAGTAGGTTGTGATTTGAATGCAGATTTGGCTGCTATTTCTAGGGGGTGCTGTTGGTAGTTGTGGTAGTGGTGGCATTGGTATGTTAGTAGTGGTAGTGGTGTTGATGGTATGTTATTGATAGAGTCACATGTACTGTTCTTAGTGTTAGAGGTACAGTATAGCTGTTATTGTTAGTGGTAGTAGTACTGTTATTGTTAGTGGTAGTAGTACTGCTGTTATTGTTAGTGGTAGTAGTACTGCTGTTATTGTTAGTGGTAGTAGTACTGTTGTCATTGTGAGTGATGGAGGTAGTGCTGTTGTTGTTAGTGGTAGTAGTAGTGCTGTTGTGAGTAGTTGTTAGTGGTGGAAGTGCTGATGTTGGTAGTGCTAGTGTTGTTGTTAGTGGTGGTAGTGCTGTTGTGGTTGTTATTGGTGGCAGTGCTACTGTTGTTGTTGCTGTTAGTGGTAGTAGTAATGCTGCTGTTGTTATTGGTAGTAGTGCTGTTGTTATTGGTAGTAGTGCTGTTGTTATTGGTGGTAGTGCTGTTGTTATTGGTGGTAGTGCTGTTGTTGTTAGTGGTTATAGGGCTGCTGTTGTTTTTGTTGTTGATAGTGCTGCTATTGTTATTGTTAGTGGTGGTAGTGTTGTTGTTGTTGTTAATGGTGGTAGTGTTGTTGTTGTGTTAGTGGTAGTGTTGTTGTTAGTGGTAGCAGTGCTGTATCAGTGGTGGAAGTGCTGCTGTCATTGTGGTGTTGTTGACAGTGCTGCTGCTGATGTTTTTATTGACAGTGTTGCTGTTGTTTTTGTTGCTGACAGTGCTGCTGCTGTTGTTTTTGTTGTTGATAGTGGTATTGCTGCTGCTGTTTTTGTAGTTAATAGTGCTGCTGCTGTTTATATAGTTAATAGTGCTGCTGCTGTTGTTTCTGTTGTTGATAGTGTTGATGCTGCTTCTGTTGCTGCTGTTTGTAGTGCTGTTATTGTAAGTGTAGTGGTTCATGTCATTAGTAGTAGTAGTAGTCATGTATAGAAAATTGAGGAGATGTTGTAGACTGAACAGGACAGGGATGTAAGTGGTAGACCTAGAAGTGTACAAGGGAACACTGAAGGGGACAGATGATGTAGACATAGGAAGAAGACAGACAGACAGAAGGAGGAGAAAATAAAAAGAAAACATCAGAAAAAACAAGACACATGTAGACAAAAGATGTTGACAGAATGAGATGTGGACAAGAAACAGGAAGAGGGTTTGAATAAACCAAAGAAAGTCTAAAGTGATCAGTCAGTCTTACCTTATCATCACCACTGATGTAGTGTTTACCACTTCCTGGCTTTGAAAACTGGGGATCAAGAGCAATTGCTTTGATTGGTCGGTCAAAATTCTTTGATTGGTCATTTTCACTTGAATATAAACCAGTGATAATGATCTACAAAAGAAAAAAAAGAGGCTTAAGTATTAAAAGTCAGTCTCTGTTGTTACATTCTACGCTGACCTTTCAACATGGTATAAAAATCAGGGATCAGAAACTTCCTTTTGTAAAGGCCCACTTTGGGTTTTTTTTTTTTTTTTACATTTGCCTATGGCCCACGTTTGACCACCGACAGCAATTCACTGACCAAACTGACCACACAGGAAGCAATTAAACCAGACTGGCTGTGGGCAGCAGTCAGACAAGACTAACCACAGACAACAGTAGGAGCGAGCTGATTACAGGTAGCAGTTAAACCAGGCGGATTGCAGGCAGCACTTAGACCAGGCTGACCACAGGCAGCAATTAGACCAGTCAGACCAGGCTGACCACAGGCAACAATCAGAACAGTCAGACCAGGCAGATCACAGGCAGCAGTTAGACTAGATACTACCATTGAAATGTCAGTTTAAATGAACAGCACAAAGTATTTAAGTATAATTTGTTTAATTATAATAATTAAACATTTTTAAACTTCACACTTCGAAACATTCAACTAATTAGCACAACACCACCAACTTCCAAACTTACCTAAGACCACTATAACAGCTGCCACCATCTCTATAGAGTCCACTGCCAAGCATCACCTCCATTGCTGCTACCATTCCCCACCACCACCAGTGTTGTACAATCTCTCACTCTCTCTCTCTCTCATCACTACCCACAACCATCTAGCACCACCACTGTCGGCTGTAGTTCCTAAGACAAAGGCTGTTTCATGTGAATTAATAAAGTACTGAAAGGATGCTAATCACTAAATGACATTGACTGGCAGTGGCGGTGGCGGAAGTGTGTTTGTGGGTGGGGGAGAATCTCTCTAAATTTAGACATTAATATGCTCAACTTTCGAGGACTTTGTAATAACTTTGATCTCACTGAAAATTGTATCTTAGTTACAAGTTGAGAGGAGCTAACTCATCGAGACTGAAAGCATTTTTGATTGCAGAGGGGGTAGGTAGGGAGATAGAAATCTTTTGTGTTGTGAAAACAACAACATCATCGTCATCATCCTCATCACCACCACCACCACCACCATGATCATCATCATCAATACCATTGCTTTGAGCCACTAACAGTCTTTTTCAGCTTTAGTCCTATACAAAGCAGACATCTAATGAGCCTTTTTGATGCTCTTTTATTAAATATGTTAACATTAACTTAATTATTGTTTTTTGTCATGCAGATAGCACCTAAGAGTGATATATTCTCTGAACAATTTTATTTTTCTACATCAACCAGTGTACACTCTTGTACATTTACTTAGTGATTCTCTCTCATCACTACTTTGGCAAGTACGGTGAAGTATATTATGCATATGAACCCGTGCTCATATACATAAAGTTTAATAATAATAATAATAATGAAGTTATTGTATACAGTACTCAGGTGCACTACATAAAAAGTATAACTAGGTATGCAAGCGGGAATCGAATACCGTATCTATCGACTTACGGGTGGCAGTCTTAGTAAATTTTTACATTTAGGCTCATGTTTTTACAATGGTTATAAAATATGGCCTAAGATATTAATACAATTAATAATACTTTCTAATATTGGCACAAGGCCAGAAATTTTAGGGGAGGGGTAAGTCGATTAAATCGACCTCAGTACTTGACTGGTACTTTGTTTATCGACCCCCAGATGGATGAGAGACAAAGTTGGCCTCGGTGGAGTTTGAACTCAGAGCGTAGCGGGCCGGAACGAATACTGCAAGGCATTCTGTCCGACGCGCTGCCAATTCGCCAGGCACAAGGCCATACATTCTGGTGGGATATCAGCTGCTGATATCAATCCCAATACTCGATCAGTACTTTATTTTGTCGATCCCGAAAGGATAAAAGATAAAGTCGACCCACAATGTCGAACACGGTGGGTTTTGAACTCAAATCACAAAAAAAGGGACGTGACTAAACAGCACAAGGTATAGCGCAAGGTATTTTATCTGACGCTCTGCCGATCGATTCTGCCAGTCCACCGCCGCCCTTGGGTGGTTTGATAATCATTAGGATGTGATCAGGGCAGCTAATTTTCTTTTAAAATATATATCTAGAAATATCTAGATTTTTTTTTTAGGCATTTATCTAAAAAATAATCTCGATATAATTTACATTTTGTTAATGGGAATTATAACAAATCCAAATAATATGAATTCTAAAAAAACCGTCCGGAACTAGAAGTGGGGGGGAATGAAAATTATTATTATTAAATAAAGTACCAGTCAAGTACTGGGGTTCGTTGGCCTTGTGCCTATGTTAGAAAGAATTATTATTGTTGTTGTTATTTTTTTTTTTGTGGGGGGCATATCTAGATTTATATCCATTATCTAGATCAGGCCTTCCCAAACTTTTTGAATCGCGACCCCCCTTTTTTTAAAAGAAATTTGTCGCTTAAAAATCTCCTACTTTAGAAAACTGCTTACGCCACCCCTGAGACAATTCCTTCTTCCTTTAGGAAAAGTTTTAAACTACGTATTATTTATTCTTTCGGGGGAACTAAATTGTACAATCGCCAAGTTTAATTTTTTGCAGGAAAAATTGCAATAACCAGCAAATAATGATCCTAAAGCTAGAATATAAAATAAAATAAAAAAATTTCTTAATTGCACTCGTGCCCACCCCCACTGAATTTTTACATGACCCCCCCACTTTGGGAAGACCTGTCTTAGTTGATATTTACTGCTCTTACCATTTACCACGACACATCTACACCACTCCTCCTTATACTGTTTTTCTATTCAACCTCCTACCAGCACCATCCAACATGTAACAATAACTATCTTTCTCCTATCACATACCCCCATGCTCATACTCTTTCTCTCCTACGTCATTCGTCTTCTATTCACACTCTCAGTCATGTTTGCCGACAAAGAATGGGAACTAAATGACATTTTAAACTTTCACTATGAATAGGTAAATTAATTACCACATCGCACCATTACACTCTAAATGGTTTGATGTCTGCCTTTTGTGTGTCGTACAATAACGTTATTTGTATAAAAGTATTAAAATATGAGAAGTACAGAGCATTACCTCAAATGACAATAATGGAATAATGGAATAATTCTGTAAAGGTGAGAGAACACTCTTCCTTTCAACTGAATTATTTTCTAGATCATTGCTCCTTTAACATAAACTTAACTATAAAGCAATGCTCGATACGATATTTCTTTACTCTTTTACTTGTTTCAGTCGTTTGACTGCGGCCATGCTGGGGCACCGCCTTGGAAGTCGATCAGATCGACCCCCAGTACTTATTCTATCGAGCTCTATTGCCGAACCGCTAAGTTACCGGAGGAAAACAAACAGATATGGACACAAACACACACACATATATATATATATAATCATCATCATCATCATCGTTTTACATCCGTTTTCCATGCTGGCATGGGTTGGACGGGTGAT
>JAOPJM010001205.1:4989950-5007284 GCA_027124095.1 Muusoctopus leioderma | reverse complement strand
GAACTCAGAGTGCAGTGAGCCAGAACGAAAACTCTCAAAGCATTCTGTCTGACGCACTAACGACTCTGCCAATTCGCGTTTCTAACACGGGCACAAGGTCAGAAATTTGGCGGGGAGGGGAACAGGCAATTATATCGACTCCAGTAAGTAGAGTATCGGATAAAATGCTTTTCCGTATTTAGTCCGGTCTCTCTTTGTCTTCTTAGTTTAAATCTTGCAGGGGTCGACTCTCCCTTCCTTGGCTCAACAACATACATGTAAAAAAAAATAATGTAAATGATACAGCTCACACCTTACAGGTTTGGACGGCCTTGTATGAAGTTGCATCTCAGAAGAGGTTTCTTGGATATTTTAATGATATGAGCTTTCGTTGCTTTTTCTGTTTTAAAAAAAAATGTGTTTACTTATCGATTTTATTTTATTAATGCTACGCAGAATTATATAAATATATATATACATATATATGTGGCTAAGAATTTTGCTTCGCAACCACATGGTTTCGGGTTCAGTCCCACTGTGAGGCACCTTGGGCGAGTGTCTTTTACTATAGCCTCGGGCCGACCTATGCCTTGTGAGTGAATTTGGTAGACGAAAACTGCAGAAGCCCGTTGTATATGTATATATATATATATATATATATATATGTGTGTGTGAATGTGCATCGGTGTGTTTGTTTATCTTCTGTAATTTAGCGGTTCGGCAATAGAGACTGATAGAATAAGTACCAGACTTTAAAAAAAAAGGTAAGTACTGGGGTCGATCTGATTGACTAAACCCTCGAAGGCGGTGCCCCAGCATGGCCACAGTCAAATGACTGAAACAAGTAAAAAAAGAATATATATATATGATGGATTCTCCGTCGATTTCGACAAAGAGTGTTCCATTGTTTGATCAATAGAACAGCATACTCATTGAATAAATGTGAAAGCAGCTGAGCATTCCACAGACATGTGTACCTTTTAATGGAATTCTTACGCCGAATCAGCATGACACAGTCTGTGTGACAAGGCTGGACCTTTGAATTACAGGTACAATCTAACCGACGGGCTTCCACACAGTTTCTGTCTACCCAGATCCACTCACAAGGCTTGGGTCGACCCGAGGCTATGGTAAAGACACTTGTCCAAGATGCCACGCAGTGGGATGGAACCCGGGACCTCGTGATTGCGAAGCGAGCTTCTTAAACATTCAGCCATGCTACGTCCATATACACACACACACACACATATTCATAGATAATGTTGATCACTATATATAGTGATCAACATTATCTATTAACTAGCATTAATAAACAATGTTAGTCCTACATGCTACAAAAAAAGATGAGATGGTCGTGGCTGGAATGCCTTTGATCATAGGTTTGCTCTGAGTTGACATAACAGGGGTGAGGGCAAACAACAAGAACAACAAGAACAACAACATAAACATAAGCACCAGTCATGTTCTGGGGTAAATTCAATCGACTGTACTTGCCTACAAATTTGTGGTTTTGTGCCAACATGGAAAAAAAAAATAATCACTATTTTCGTTTTATTAACAAAAAAAAAATTAAGAAATGATTATTATTATTATTAGTATAACATAAAGAAATCATTATTATTATTAGTATAACATAAAGAAATCATTATTATTATTATTATTATTATTATTATAATTATCACTATTATTATTGTTGTTGTTCTTGTTATGTCACTATTATTAATTCAAATTTTTATTTTACGTGATTTCATCCAATCTATTCTTAATTCCATTGAGAAGCGTTATCTGTTTCCCCCTCTCTCTCTCTCTCTCTCTCACACAGACACACTTCCTACCCCTCTCTCTAACTCTCCCACGATGACGACCACCACCATTATCCATCTTGCCTCTCTGCTTCTACCTCCACTCCTCTTTGCAATGAGTTTTTTAGTCCCCCCCCCCACACTTTGATATTGCTAGGAAAGAAAGTTTTCATTTATAGTTCTGCTGCAGTGCAAGAAAACTCTCACACACACACACACACACACACACACACACTTCCTATCCCATAGATGTGTGTATGTATGCGTATATACACATACACATAGCCGACACATAGACGCACAAACAAACAGAAAGACACCTACCCACAAATACAGACACCCACCTATAAACACAGAGACACACACAAAGACACACACACACACACAGATACATACTCTCACAGACACAGGCACAAACAAACACACACACTATCACAGATACATACTCACAAAGATACACACACACACAAATACGCACACATAGACACACATACATGCACGCACACACAGTGTGAAATAGAGATTCAGAGAAACAAAGAAATCATTAATTTTTCATTAAGTTTAGACAATGATTGAAGAAGCTATTTTGCTGCATCAAGTGATGCTAAATTTACCCCAACATATCAATATCTTGGCATTCTTGTCTGACAATATCCAAACTAATGAACCTCACAACACCACTCCAGCCTCACAACAACCTCCAACACTCTAGCCTGACAACAACCTCCAACACTCCAGTCTCACAACAACCTCAAACACTACAGCTTCACAACAACCTCCAACACTCCAATACTTCAGCTCACCCGACCCCAACTATTTAAACCTCATGTCATACCCCCTCCTATCCCTCCAACCTCCCAACACTCCACAAAACTCTAGTCTCACAACATCCACAGCACTACTGTCTCACAACATCCACGTCTCACAACACCCCTCAATACTCCAGTCTCACAATACCCACAACACTTCAATCTCACAACACCCACAACACTAGTCTTACAACATCCCTCAACACTCGTCTCAATATCCACAACACTCCAATCTCACAACACCCATGACACTCCAATCTCAACCCCCCCCCCCCAACAACAACAACACTGCAGTCTCACAACACTTCACAACATTCAAACAATCAAGAGAAAAAGATTTGGAAGAAAAACAAAATATAGACAGAAATACACAAAAAAGTAAAGAATTAAGAAAATAGAGAGAGAGAAGGAGAGAAAGAGAGGAGGGGAGAGAGAGGAGGGAGAGAGATAAGCGGGGGGGGGGAGGGGAGATAGGATGGGGAGAGAGGAGGGGGAGGAGAGATAAGATATAAAAGAAAGAAAAGGCTAGAAAGGAAGAGAAAAAGGGACCACCCACTCCAATCGGATAGATTATAAAAAAAAAAATATATTGAAATCGCCTAAAAATTGTATTGTTTCTTATAAAAGCACATTAGCTCCAGTTGGTAGTGAACTAGACAACCAACTCAGTGGTCGGTAGTTCATATCCTGACAATGTGTCACTGTGTAGTGTCCAAGTCACTTAAAACCTTCAAAAGGTTTAGACCACTTAACTGTAGTGTACAGCGTTTCCCAAAGTGGGTTTCGAGGAACTCCAGTGTCCCACAAAAAAATTGTGGAGTTCCGCAAGATAAGGTTGTCTTTCAGTAAAATCTAACAAAATTATATTTTATAAAAAATAAAAAAAAAAATGGTATTCACGATTTTCAAATAAATTCTCTCTTTAAAACATTTTTTGTTTCATTCAACTCTTTCGTTACCATATTTCCAATGAAATACACTGCCAATGATTTTCAATTAATTTTGAAAATAATAAAAAATTTGGAGGGATTTAGTAAAATAACTAACTTTCTTGTTATTAAGTTGGTGTTTGGAACATAATTTAACAAGACGTTCTTACATAAAATTATAATGGATAATGAAAGGCTTAAATTTAAATATGAACACTTTAAAACAAATGGTTTTTATCATAGAACCAGGAGCGGTTTCAGGAAGGTTGGTATCAAAAGGGTTAATGTCCTATTCAAATTAGGGTGGCAGGGGGTTGTCTGTAAAATATAGTAGGTATGGGCTCTGCGATTTTTGGAAAATTGTATAAGAGTTCCACGACAAAATAAGTTTGAGAACCACTGGTGTAGTTTACCACACAAGAGGGGAGGGGGGAGAATGTAGTTTACCACTGCAAGCAGTGGCAGCACTGGAAAATCGACGAGTTCTTCGTTAGCTAGCAGTACCTCAAGTGTGTAACTTGGATCAGGTATTATCTAAGTTTTCCCCAAGCTAAACCCATCATAGAAACACTACATGAAGACAAAATCTTTAGCAGTGTCACTATGACTAAATGGATTACATCATCATCATTATCAAATGTATGCTGGTTCCAAAAGCCCAGATTCCAAAAAGTCATGCAAGAGGTCGTGATGATGGTGTTGCAATAGCAAGGCAGATGCTCTACATTGCCAAGATAGCAACATAGAGGCATGTCTTTGGAAAATTTATTATTATTATTATTATTATTATTATTGTGGTCATCATCATCACAATCTCATTTCCTCTACTCTTGTAGATCTGTGGCATCACGTCTATGTAAGAAATCAACGTCAACGGACGAAAGATTTAATTACACATACACGTCTTCAACACACTCACAAAGAGACATGTCTTCAACATATACACACGCACACACACACACACACACAAACCACCCTCCCACACAACCCCTCTCACATTTCTCCATCTCCAATATTTTTCTATTTCTTCATTATATATATATTTGCTAGCTACAAGAAATACTGCATTGTGGAGCAACTACACCAATGCCTAATGTGGATAAACATACAATAAAATGATGATGATGTAACTCACTAAAAATTCCATAATATGGTAAAAAAAAAGGACCCCCCCCCAAAAAAAAAGGGGCTGTTCAGCTTAAGTCAAGAGTTGAAGTTTTCAACTCCAAACAGTAGAAAATAAATAAAAAAATAAAAAATAAATAAATAGGCATGGCTCTGGTTAAGAATTTCGTTTTGTAACCATGTGGTTTCGGGTTCAGTCCCACTGTGTGGCACCTTAGTTCTACAGCCTCGGGCCGACAAATGCCTTTTGAGTGAATTTGGTTGATGGAAACTGCGCGGAAGCCCGTCATATATATATATGTGTGTGTGTGTGTGTGTGTGTGTGTGCATCTGTGTGTTTGTCTCATTTGTTTATGTTCCGTAACTTAGCGGTTCGGCAAAAAAGACTGATAAAAAAAGTACTAGACTTAAAAATAAGTACTGGGGTCGATCTGATCGACTAAAAAACCCTTCAAGGTAGTACCCCAGCATGGCCACAGTTCTATGACTGAAACAAGTAAAAGAGTGAATTAAATTAAATTAGATGCTTTACAAACAAACCCAAGAAGGAAAAAATGTGCTCAGGACTGTCCATGGGAATCGAACCACACACCTGCCATATACCGAACACCAGTGATAACCACTACACTAAAACACCACTGGTACATTTCCTCCACTCAAATAAGTGCCTATAAAGTGTCTTTATGCCAGCTACGATATTGCTACCTATCTCATCTCTCACACGAGAGTCCTCGGTATTTTGTAGCTACTTAACCCTACACTGGATATGGATCAAAATAAACAAATCACAGCAGCCATACAAAACCACTAGTGAGCCAAACACACACACAAACACACTAGCAGCAGCAGCTATGGAAGATACAGCAGTATTGAGAGACTATCTGCCTCACAGAGCAGCTAGCTAGAAATGGTAGTCTGGCAGTTGTGAATACAGCTGGACACATTTACACAAAGGGTCAGGGGGAGAGAGAGAGAGAGAGAGAGTATATATTTCCCACCACTAAGTTCTGGGTGAGCAAGTTAGAGTGATTAATTATTTCATCACTACTTTGGTAAATCGAGTTGAAGGCTATGCCTTGCTAATGAGGTCAGAATAAGGCTCAAAGATGTCCAGAGTTAACCCCCCCCACACACACCTAATGTAGTTGTCAGAAAAATGAAAACAATATTTAGTCATTGACTAATATTATTTTTTCCTCACCGTATAATTATTACTAGTTAGCTTTTTAACGTTCCTTGTGTTAAATATGTTAACACTAACTTAACTATTGTGTTATTTCATGCATTTAGCAGACCTGAATTATTATTATTATTAATGTCAGAATCGTTAGCGAGTCGGATAAAATGCCTCGCGGTATTTGTTCCAGCTCTTTATATTCTGAGTTCAAATCCCACCGAGGTCAACTTTTCCTTTCATCCTTCTGGGGTCGAAAAATAAAATACTAGTCAAGTGCTGGGGTTGATATAATTAACTTCTCCCACCAAAATTTCTGGCCTTGTGCCTATGTCAGAAATATTATTATTATTATTATTATGTATATATGTATGTGTGTGTTTGTGTCGACTCTTTACGTTCTGAGTTCAAATCCCGCTGAGGTCAACTTTGCTTTTCATCCTTTTGGGGTCAATAAATAGAGTACCAGTCAAGTACAGGGGTTGATATAATCAACTGCTCCCCACCCAAATTTCTGGCCTTGTGCCTATGCCAGAAACAATTATTATTATCATTATTGGCAGAGTCATTATTGGCAGAGTCATTAGTGCGTCGGACAGAATGCCTTGCAGTATTCGTTCTGGCTCACTGCGCTCTGAGTTCAAATCCCGCCATGGTCAACTTTGCCTTTCATCCTTTCGGAGTCGATAAAATAAAGTACCAGTCAAGTACTGGGGTTGTTAGCCTTGTGCCTATGTTAGAAACAATTATTATTATTATTATTATTTGGCTTTGTGCCAAAATTAGAAACAATTATTATTATTAATATTACTAGGGCAGTGGATTGGCAGAATCGTTAGTGTCGGACAAAATGCCTTGCAGTATTTGTTCTGGCACTTTACATTCTGAGTTCAAATCCAGCCAAGGTCAACTTAGCCTTTCTTCCTTTCGGGGTCGATAATTAAAGTACCAGTAAAGTACAGGGTTATTATAACTGACTGTTCCTCCCTCCACCCCAAAATTTCTGGCCTTGTGTCTGTGTTTGAAACAAGTATTACTATTATTATTATTCAAAGGGTAGTGAATGGTCAGATCGGTACAACAACGAACAAAATGCCTTGTGGTATTTAGTTACATCCTTTATGTTCTGAGTTCAAATCCCACATGAGGCAATGAAAAAGTAGTTAAGTACTAGGTGAATTTAATTGACTGTACTTCCACCCCACCAAAAAAATGTGTGATGTTGAACCTATGTTAGAAATCATTAAAGAAATTATCATTCTTAAATTATGAAATTATTATTGATAATATTATTATTGCAAGGGTAATGAATTGGCAGAATCAGTACAATGATGAACAAAATACCATGAGGTATTTAGTTATGTTTCTTTACATTCTGAGTTAAAATCCCAATGAAATCTCCCTCATATAACATCCTACTACCTTAACAAAGAAAGGATACTTTGGATAATGTAGTTCTAGATATGTCTGTAAGAAATAAAGGGGCTGGTTACAGCTGGAATGCCTTTCATCATCGATCTACTCAATCAGAGCTAACCTGGGGTTAAGCAACAACATTTCAAGTTTCTAAATGACTGAGTGTCTGTAGTATTGGATATCCAGTTCATAGATATCTAGTTCATTTTCATTGCAGGAGTCTCAGTGTGTATTTGGGTAATACATTTAAATCTATGTATCACAGTTCACATAGCCATTAAAACTGGAATGTTACTTGTGATAGATCATTCTGCGTATTTATGCTTTGCTGCATGGCTAGTCTGTGATCTTTGTGCATTCTGTGATGATGTAAAGTATGCTGCTTTGTGCTGTTTGTAGCTTGTTGTGGAGAGATTAGAGGCCCAGGCAGAACTAGTATGAGTATCTCTCATCTGTTCATCAGCATGAAATTGGAGTTAAGCACTGGTCCTTAAAAGCATCCTGGAGCTGAGTAAACATTTTTACATTACTCTCTGATACATAAATGAGCATTAGACTTTGCAAAGGATATAAGGTAAAAAGGTTAGCAAATAGGCAGAAATAGAAGAATACTAGATTAGATGTCTTAGAGTGTTTAGTTTCAAGCCTCTACTATGCATTCCATTGCATCCTCTGAGGTCATTAAATTAAATAACAGTAATATTAATTAATTCAATTAACTGTAACACTGCTCTATCAAAATAAACCAAAATTAGCACAAGCTTACAAAAATGTGTAGCACACAAACTCTCCACCTGTGGACTGTGGTGGGGTCCAAAGCTCCCCAACAAACCACAAGAAATGCAAAACTGCATACCTCCAATCATCACATGATGCACATAGACCTCACCCACTAACTACTCATACAACAAAACAAAAAATACTAAAAATGAAAGAACATCTAGACATGTGAGAGGCACAATGTGTTGTTGCAGCAAGATCCAACTTACAGTCCCGGTCACTCCATGCACAACCACCTCCAAACAAACAGACACATCTACAACACTCCAGAACACTACTACAACACCACTCTACTCTAAAAATACTATCTCTCCCATACTATCTTTAGACAAATCTAAAAACACACACAAAAATAGAAGCAGAATCAATAACCTCATTAGTCCCAAACACTGTGTTGAAATGCACACCACCAACAATTAGTGCAGAAGAACATTAACTGTTATGCAACAACCAAGTCCACCATGCCAACTTCCACTTTGGCTACCACCATAACCTACTGTCACACAAAAACAGACTGAACACTGAACAGAAAAAAAGCAGCATATCTGCACCACATGAGGAACAACTGCATGTAAAAGTGCAGTCCTTCACTAGAAGGAAATATGGTATATCTGGAGCAATAAATTAATGGATGACACCTAAACACTGGGTTAACAATGTTTTTACCACCATGCAATGTCAGATAAAAGAAATAAACTGCTACAACGTAAAAAAACACAAACAAATATTCACATAAAGTATGAAAATATTGAACCATTCCAAGCATGGCATTATACCACACCATACTTCTACATAGTACATACTATTGGAATACTCTACACTTAAAAAGCAAGCCACTGCAATATCTCAAGTCAGTCACAAGTCAATATTCATTTTACATCTATGACATAGAACTGTTATTGTTTGTTGTTCATCGTTTTTATGACTACTTTTCTATCCTGGTATGGGTTGGATGAGATTTTTTGAAAGCAGTATTCTACGGCCAGATGCCCTTCTTGTTGCCAACCCTTACTAATTTTTTTTAAGTAAGATAGTTTTACCATGATCTTCACCCATTGAACCACTAAGCTGCAGAACATATTGTTTATGCAGGACATAAACAACATGCACCGGTAACTTAAGCAATGTCAACAATGAAAACTACATGGACTACATAGTCTACTACAATAATAACAATGGAAGTATTGTATAATTAACATTTTTGTTGTTGTTAGCTTACACTACTAAGTTCTTCTATGGACCTAGAGAATAGAATTACAACCCTCTCCAAAATATTGTTGCAACAAAATCTTATAGTTGTTTCATTTGTAAGGTCAACTGAAGTCGTCTGAGGATTCTTTTCACATGAAAATAAAAGATCTTATGAAAATATATATATTTCTTTTTTTAATGGTTTGGTCTAAAAGAAGGGTCTGACCAAGACCAGTCAGATCGACACAGTGGATGTTCTTGAACAACTGCAAATTGATAGCTGCATGAAAAACATGAGCAGGGAAGGAATTCCAGAGGGATGACATTCTGGTGAGGAAGGACTGGGTATTTGAATAAACTATAAACATTAAACATTGAACAGTTTCCGCTAAAAGTCTTATGGTACCTTTAATAAAATATAGTTTGATGAGCCAACAAGAGAACCTTTATGTGGTTGTTCAACCTGCTAGAAATAGCAGCCAAATCTTCATTAAATCACACATCTTAAAAAAAGGACGACACAGTGGACAATGAAGGTTGACCTGGGGCTAAACTACTACTAAGGATTGTTTGAAGACCCAAAAGTAAAGACTCAATGATACCCAGAATCAGAAAGCACTATATTCCACAGATATTAATGATGTCGGACTTCAATAAGGCAGTGCCATGTCTTCTCTTTCTTTTTTTTTTTCTAGCTATATTTTTAGCAAATTTACATTGATAAAATCATAAATAGATAATAATAATATAAAAAGAAATAAACTTTCAGCATTTAGATTGCGATGCTAAAGAGGAAGGGTGAAGAAGAAAGGTCGTGTTTATTGATTATAACTGAAGGCTACAACTTGTAAGAAACATGCAAAATGGTCTGTCTGAGACAGCAGCTTTGCAAGGGTGGGGGGAAATCATGTTGAGTGATCAGGATGGAAGGGATGGTAGGCAACTTGAAACCTTGAGTTGTCAAGATAGATTGGTATAATGATAATTTTATAGGCAAAGAATCATTGTAAGAATAAATTAAATAAATAAATTAAATAAAAGAAAAGAAATAAAAATCAAAATCAATAAGCATAACTTTGATAAATATTGTAAAGGGAATCATTTATCTTTGTAATTTTATCAATTTTTCTGTAGAGATCTGGTTAGAAATTATCTTGTGCACAAATTGGAATGAGATATAATGACTAGATCTTCTTTAATGAAGAAAAAGAGAGAGAGGGGGGACATAGGCAGAACAGAATAAGTTATTTACAATCTGCTATATGTGTGCATGACATTTAATTTTTTTATTTTGTTTTTAATGTTGGAGGAGGTGGTCAATGACCATGACCTTTGTAGGTCCTATCAGACTGATAGAGTTGACAATTGGCAGGCCAATGACCATGACCTTCGTAGGTCCTATCAGACTGATAGAGTTGACAATTGGCAGGCCAATGACCATGACCTTCGTAGGTCCTATCAGACTGAGAGTTGACAATTGGCAGGCCTAAACAGACCCAAATAATCCCACTTCTCCAGACAAGCAAACCTGAACTCTCCAAGTTGTTGAATTCAGAATAGGCAGCACATTCATTAGAGAGTTGGATAGAATGCTTTGTGGCATTCGTTCTGGCTCTCTGTGCTCTGAGTTCAAATCCCGCCGAGGTCAACTTTGCCTTTCATCCTTTTGGGATCAATAAATAAAGTACGAGTCTAGTACTGGGGTCAATTTCTCTCTCTCTCTCTCTTTCTATCTTTATCTCTCTCTCTTTCTCTGTGGGAGAGATCAGCTGTGGTCAGACCTGAAGAGGGATAGGCTCCACCAAGTTTTAAAATGTCCAAAGCATGCTGTTGGAGTTTAGGGCCCAAGGAAAGAAAGAAGGAAGTAATTCAGAATTTATATAGTTAAGTCAGTGTTAACATATTTAATGCAGGGGGAGCATTAAAAAATCTAACTTGAAATAATTATATGGTGAGGGGAAAAAAAGAAGAATATTAACTCTTAACATCCTGTAGGATACAGTTCCACACAGTACCGTGTTATCAAATTCATATGAATAATTAAACTGTATATATGGTGAAAGTGAACTATTTTTGTGTGAAAACACCTCAAGTACCTGAGTTTCTTACCTGTAAATTTCATAATAAATAAGCTGCAAGGAAACCATTTTACTGTATTTTCTGCTCAATCATTACAGGACTAGAAAATTTTTACAGGATGTGAAGAGCTAGGACCAATATTATATGAATTATTTCAGTAAGTATGGGAAACAACTCTGAATATGTTTTGGTCTTATGACCTCATCAGTAAAGTATAGACTTCACCATACTTGCTGAAGTAGTGATGGGAGAATAATTGAGTCAATATAAAATATTGTATACTGGTGGGCATAGAAAACTAGAATTGTTCAGAGAATAAGTTACTCTTAGACACCATCTGCATGAAAAACAATAGTTAAGTTAACTGGAAAGTATGTGTGAGATGTGGTTTCCCGACCTGTCTAGGAGGGCAATAACTCCGAACAAGAACTAACTCAGTACGTGCAATCATTCAACTCATACCATCATCATAAAAGGATGAGGATGATGATGATGAAGTTAGTGTTAACATTTAATGCAGGGAGCATGCTAAAGCTAAAGTGAAGACAGAGAGAGAGAGAGAGAGAGAGAGCAGAGTAGAGAGTGAAGAGAGAGAGAGAGCAGAGTAGAGAGTGAAGAGAGAGAGAGAGCAGAGTAGAGAGTGAAGAGAGAGAGAGAGAGAGCAGAGTAGAGAGTGAAGAGAGAGAGAGAGAGCAGAGAAGAGAGTGAAGAGAGAGAGAGAGAGCAGAGTAGAGAGTGAAGAGAGAGAGAGAGAAAACAGAGTAGAGAAAGAAAACAGAGTAGAGAGAGATAGAAAGAGAGAGAGAGAGTGAGAGAGGGAGAAAGAGAAAGAGGAGAGAGCAGAAAAAGAGTAGAGTAAGAGAGAGAGAGAGAGCAGAGTAAAGAGAGGGACTGAGAGAAAGGTAACAAGAAAGGGACAGGATAGAGAAAGAGAGGGAGAAAGAGAAAAGTGTGAAGAAAGAGAAATTGGGTTTTAGCAGCTTTTAATACTATTTAAGTTTTAATTAATTGGCTCTATTTCACATATTAAAATTCTCCAATGTTGGCTATAAAACTGACACCAAGTACACCTTAGTCTCACACTTCCTTGGAGAAATAATTGTGTTGGCAATTTGGTATTAATCAGCACTGGATTTTGGAAAATGTGGCAGTTTTGTATTGCTTTGTCTCCTGGAAATAAAATTTAGTGATTTCCTCCCTCATCAAAACAATATTAAAAGCTGATTGAACTGTGTCCAAAACACCTGTCGATAATACTTTGCACAAACCAATAAGGGAGCCTCTATGTGGTGGCTTGGCCTGCAAGAAATAGCAGTCAAATCTCCTTCAAACCACACTCTACTGTCTTTAAAAAAAAGGACACATTGGATAATGTAGTCCGAGGTACAATATGCCTGGAAAAAAAAAGATAGAAAAGTCCTGGTTGAAATGCCTTTGATCATAGGTCAGCTCAATTAGGGTAGACCTGGGGCTTAAACGACAGCTTCTAAATGTATGTTTTATCTACTGATTTATTACTTCGCACAGTCTAATTGCTTACAGTTACAGAATATCTGGCTCATTTTTTTTTTTTTTTAGGGACTCTAAGATTAGTAGCAGACTGGAGACCTAGCCCTAATACTTGCAACAAAGTAGACTCCGCTGAAGGCACCCAAGGACCAGGTGGTGTTGTTAAACCAGCTGACAGATTATATCTACTATTCTACAGTGTTAAATTTGATATGAAAGATTAACTAAAGCTGCCACTCTATGGCATTAGCTATTTCCCAAGTATCTTACTTTGATAAACAAACATTAGTATGCAGCTGAGCTAATATTGTATTTTCCTTCACCACATAATTATTTCTAATTATATTTTTTATGCTCTCTGCATTAAGTATGTTGACACTAACTTAACTATTGTTTTTTTTCTGCAGATGGCATCTCTGAGAAATTAAGCATATATTACTCCTTTTGAACTCACATTTGCAGTTGATTTAAGAAAAATGAAGCATATTAACAGAGCCAAGGAGCTAATTGTTATTATCTCATCACCAATATCTTCAATGGTTCAGTGTACAGAGTAATAAATAGGTACCATGTAGAAGTTTAGCTCACTGCTATAAGCAAAAGTGACCTCAAAGCAATTGATCATGTCTTAGCTTACATTGCTGAGCTGAAATCTGCTCATGGGTTTTACTTAGAGAAGACTGGAATGGTGAACTCCAAGCTAAATACACTACACAAAGTTAAATACAGACCTAATCCATCACCCAAGTTTAACAACACCCTAGCCCTTGGGTTGTCTTTAACACAGTCCACTCTGTTGCAAGCATTTAGACTAGTCTGAGGATAACTTGATATCTTAATACACTGCTGCAGCAAAACCCAAGTCGGTGTTTTCTTCCTCCCTTTCTCTGCCACCAGTCACAGAAGCCCTGCAAAGGGCATGAGCACTGCCCTTCCTCCTCTGATTAAGCTATGAAAAACAAGAGGCTCACAACTTAATTTCATTAATCACTGAGCTGTGCTTAAACTAAAATCAAGCAAGCAAGCAAAAGAAGTTTATTATCAAATCACTGTAAAATTAATAGAAAGTACCAGTTGTACTACTACTAAAACAGAGGTAAAACTATCATAAAAAGAAAAGATACTTTGCAAAACTAAAATAGAATAAAATAATGTCTAATCCTGATCAGAGGCATAGCAAGGTGGGGGTGAGGAAGGAGGCGCAATATTTCCTCTGACCCATCATGCCTGTTAATTAAGGTGGAGGTGCCAAAAGTGTATTTGTTCCTAGGTGCTGAGAAACCTTGCTATGCCATTGATCCTAATCCACAGTTGAAGGGCTAAGAAAGCTATCTGGTTACAAATGTACTGTTTGGAGCAAGGAAATGTTTCTATGGTAGAAGTATGAAGACAATTGGTAAGACATTATTACAGTGTGGTAATAATGTGTTTAATAAAAAATAAAATGTTAAGATGAAGTTAAAATCCAGTCAAAAGACTCATTTAAATTATATCAGTATATTATTAAATGTGTGTGTCTGTGTGGCTGAGTGTATGTGTGGGGGGGGGAGAGGCTGAATGTGTGTGTGTGTGTGTGTGTGTGTGGATGTGTGTGTGTGTAGATGAGTGTGTGTATGGATGAGCATGTCTGTGTGGATGTGTGTGTGTGTGGATATGTGTGTATGTGTGTGTGGATGTGTGGGTGTATGCATATGTGTGGGTGTGGATGTATGCATGTGTGTGTGTGTGGATAAGAGAGAGAGAGTGTGTGTGTGTGTGTGTGTGTGTGTGAGTAAATGCAGAAGATTTCATAGCAATCACAAAGGAATGAGATGTGTATTATCTATTTAATGCACAGTATTGTATTGAGAAAAAATGTTAAGTGCAAATGAACTGAGAGTAATTGAGTATCAAATATCAAACCATTCACAATAGAGGTGGTTATGCAGAAATAGACGTTATATGGGAACAGACGATATATGCTGACTTCTGTGATTAATGATGAAGATACCTGTAGAAGGGGTAGACAACGAAGACTTAGAAAGACTTGAAAATAATGAAGCTCTTGGAAAGATAAAAACATGGAGATATATTATACTATATTAAGACTAAACAAATGTAAAGTAACTGATGAAGACAATAATGATGATGATGATGATGACTATGATGACTATGATGATGCTGATAATGATGATGATGACGATAAAATAATAGTAACATTTTATATGGAAGACTTCAGACTTAGAAAATCAAATTGGTAAGCATTTTAGGCAAATATACTTCTCAATACATTCTTATAGAGTATTGTGCTCAACTATTTTGTACTTTTGTGTATTTTGGGAGGTCACTTTTCCAGAATGTGTCCATTTTCCCCCAGAAATACACAAAAGTTGCATTCTTCAGGGCCGCCATAAAAGGCATATTTCTCTATGGAGTGCAATGTTGGAATCTCACTAAAAACCTAGATGGAGTATACACCCAGCTACTCAGAGTAGCAACAAACACATCATTGAAAGCACACTTGACCAACAAACAACTATATGGTAACATTTCCAAGATAACTACAACTCTATAACTAAACTTAGGCTAAAGTTCAGTGGACACTTCTGGAGAAGTAAAGATGGATTAATTCACCAAGTGTTATTATGGGAACCAACACAAGGAAAAACAAAGCAAGGAAGACCTGCAATTATGTATATTGAAATGCTGAAACATGACACTCATTAGCTGTGAACTTTTGCCAGCTGCAATGGAAGACAGGGATCAGTAGGGGCTCATTGTCATTGAAGCTTGATCAAGATCAATATGATGATGATGTTGATTTTGTACTAGTATGTAGTTTTGTACTAGTATGTAGTTTTACACTCCTACTATATATACAATTGTTGTAGTATTCACATACTCTCAGTTTTCACCATCTCATTGCAGACTTGAGATGTGAATTCTTCTGCATTCTATGACAACAAAAATGTTCTCTCCTCTGTTTGATACTTAATTCTCATATATTTGTCACTTTTGATATTTATCATTTTGTTTATGTGTAAAAGGTGTTACACATTCTTGAAGTCTGCTAAAAAAAAAACATAGAATTTACTTAAAATTTTAATTTATACTCCTTATAGAGTCTGAAAATCATACTTAGAAAAAGAAAATGCAGACTTAGCATTTCAATTTAATCAACTTCAAATCAATAACTTCCCAGGATATATTATTAATCAAATAATTGACACTTGTCAAAAACTTGGTCCTATTGACATTGAAACTAATGTTTAGATTGCTCATTAAAAAAAAAATCATTTCAATGATCCAATTCTTTTAGAAATATCTTCCAAGAATGTACTTCATGTTAAGAAGAAAAACAAGTAGTAATATTGAGAGTATATAAGATATGAAGGAAGCTGTCTCTCAATGTGTTACAAACTATTTGAATCTGTTAGTCCACACTGATGAGTATTTGGTAAAATATCCAGTTCTAAATTCATTTAAACAAAATGCTTTCTTTTGACTAGAGCTAGAGTACAGATGACTAAATAATTCTAAGTATATTACTGATACTTACTTTACTGACCTCTAGAGAGATAAATAGCATGTGTAACCCCAGTAAAATTTAAATTCTGAAAAGCAAGTTACCAAACTAATTACTGCGAGTATTCAGTCCAGCACTGTCTCGGTCTTCTCCATTATCTTAACTTATAGTCAAGTTATATCTTCCTTCTTCAATGGATTAGACGAGTCTACATAACAGTAAAGGAAACAAGGTTGTCTTGATTTAAAATCAGATATGTCACCAGCATCTTTTTCTTATATTTTAAAAATGAATTTATATTTTTAAACTAAAAAATAATTATTCAATGTGTTCAGATTTAAACCTACAATGGAAATACTTTTTTAAGTACCTCAACACAAAACACTTGCTGTGGGTAGTGAAACCCTTGAGGTTAATAACTGCTGTGGGTACCTGAACTGAAAAGTTGACTGAATAGTCTAGTGGTTATTCATAAATCTTCAAATGTCTGGTTTGTTTGGAATAAAATAAAGTTTAACTACTACTTCCTTTCATAACAAGCTACACCATAACCATTTGTGTTCATCGGAACATCAACAAAGTTTTCGTTTACTGTGTAATACATTCCCACTGGCCAGCAAATGCCAAATACTTAAAACACCACACTTGAAATGACAGTGTCTTGACAAGCTAATCTGCAAAACTTAACCAGAAAGGTTTACCAGACTTAAGGGGGTATTTTGTTCTGTTCAATACTGAGAAGATTGTCAGATAAAGAAGACTATGTTAGTGTGGCCATCTGCAGGGCATGTGTGAGGTCAGGTGATGAAAGAAAGTGTTTAGTTTATGTTAATGGGCCACGTGCGAAGAGAGAGAGAGAGAGAGAGAATGGAAGAGCAGAAAGTAGAGTATTAAAACTAAGAGAAGGGGGTGAAAAATATTGTGAATGGAAAGGGAAAGAAAGGGGGAATAAATTACATACACACACACACACACACACACACACACATATATATATATATATATATATATATATATATATATAGAGAGAGAGAGA
>JAOPJM010001205.1:4848593-4862107 GCA_027124095.1 Muusoctopus leioderma | reverse complement strand
TGCCACGCAGTGGGACTGAACCCGAAACCATGCGGTTGCGAAGCGAACTCCTTAACCACACAGCCATCTGCATATATATATATAAGTATTTGTGTTAAGTTGTTAACAAGCAAAAAGAGAACTCGGTTCTGTAGAAGAGCGAATGTACTTTATGAAAGATAACACAACAATGTCAAGAGGTTACCATCGGTTTCCTGATTTTGTAGCTATAATGGTGTCGACAGTCTGAAGAATACAGATCAGCCAATAGCGTTGATTAAAGCAGGAAATCAATGTTAACCTCGTATGTATGTCATCATCATCATTTCAACATCTGCTTTTCCATTGCTTGTATGAGTTAAACAGGACTTTTTGAGGTAGTGTTTTACAACCGGATGCCCTTCCTGATTCAAACCCTTTTAGTTGCCTTTTGCAACATGCAGGGATACAGTGTACCTGTTATAAAAAATGAGATACAAACACACACATATATATATATATATATATATATGTGTGTGTGCAATGAACAGTGACACTTACGAAACTCAGAGTACTAAATAAATATATAAGTGTTTGTGTGCATGCATATATGCATAGATATATGTATACCATATATATATATACATATACATATATATATATACACACACACACACATATTATATACATATGAACAGACATATATAAATGAGAGTGAGAGAGACAGACTAAAAGAGAAAGTAAAAGATAAACATTATAGATTATATATCAAGTTGAAAATACATGTCCTTCACAACATTCAATCATCCTCATTGATTCATGTGTGAGTGTTGTTGTTGTTTAGATCTACATAATACCCAATTGAGCATACCTACGATCAAAGACATTCCACCTGTGACCATCCCATCTTTTTTTCCTAATTATAGTGTATCCTGGACCACACTATGCTATTTTTTTTTGTTTGTTTTTAATGGCTGAGTTAGAGGAGGAAGGGCAGTACCCATGACCATTTTCAGGGGCCTCAGCCTCTATTGGGAGAAATGGTAGCATCTATGACATTTTCCATGGCTTCTGAGACTGGGGGGGGGGCAGTATTGGATTTAGACTTGGTGAGACCCTTAGCTATATAAAGCTTGGAGGCCCCTTGTTAACAAATGACACGAGGTCTCACAAAAATTGAAAAACATATGTATGCTTTTTAATTATTTTGAGGCCCCTGTGCAGATTGTGAGGCCCTAAGCTGTAGCTTGTTTAACTTATGGCTAAATCCAGCTCTGGTGGGAGGAAGTTAGCCTTAGACCAAAGACCAGGCCCAAATGCTGGCAACATACTGGACCCCAAGGGAAGATGGTAAGGATGTGGCTTGAGAGAGATTTGGCTACTATTACTAGCAGGTCAAATGACCACATAGAGGCTCCCTCGTTGGCTCGATTTGTCTTTACGATCGTGAGCCCTATCACCTAACCACTAGGCCAGGCGCCTTCACATCAGTCATGTACTGGGGTCAATATAATCAACTGTACCCTTCCCCAAAATTCAAGTCCTTGAGCTTATGTAAGAAATCAGTATTAGACATAAAAAACAGCCTGGCAGAAAGAGTAGAACACTTTATGAAAGCATTTAGTTCCATACCTCTGTGTGTTTTGTTCAAATCCTGCTGTCGATGACATTTGCTTTCCATCCCATCATCCACTAGAATCAATAAACCAAGTACCAGTCTTGTACTGGGATTGATTTTCTGAAAGTTGAATTAATATGGTACTGTCCAGACATCAAAAGATCTGGTAGTTCATGTTATTTCCAGCTTTGCATTGCATCCGTAGCCAAGACACTTACTACCTCTGAATGGCCCAGTCCACCTGGCTTATAAGCAGATACCATTGACTGATATATAATTCATTGCTGCAAACTGTTGAATTGACAGATATTTTGTTGGCTTTTTCAGGTAAAGTTAACCTGTGATAGACCAGCATCCTAACCAGGTGGAGATTTATCTCTCATCTTCTTAGCACTATATGAACCAGCGATTGCCTTAGGCTCACCCTATGGATTCTTGTAACTCAGGGGAAAGGATTAGGTTAGTACTTTGGCATGTATTGGGGGTAGATTCTGCCAACTATACACTACATTCATATAAATTTGTTGGAACTTTTATTTTGTCACTTGATCTGCTAGAAATAGCAGTCAAATCTCCCTCAAATCATACCCCGCCGTCTTAAAAAAAGGGAAGGACACATTAGATAATGTAGCCCTAGAGTCATTTTGCATGTGTGTGAAATTGATGTACTATTGCACACACAGACAGTAATCAGACCCAAGATCCAGTGGCAAAGCTGAATGAGAAGATTAGGGAACTTTGGTCTGAGGCTAAGTACAAGAGTGTCTTTCTGAAGGTCCATAGGACTTGAAATCAGAACCACGACGTAATGAAACAGTTGTTAATTATAAAGTACTCCTGTTTCAAGTGGTTAAGAGGTTCACTTCTCAATCATGTGGATCTGGATTCGATCCCACTCCACAGTACCTTGGGCAAGTGACTTCTACCACAGCCTCAGGTCAACCTGAACCTTGTAAATGAAATTGAGTAGACAGAAACTGTGCAGAAGCCCATCAGATGGACAGTACCTGTAATCCAAAGGTCCAGCCATGTCACTCTGATTTCTGCCTGATGACAATTAGCACATATCACATTCTGGAGTCAATTGACTTTACCCAACCCGAATGTGATTGGTATTTTACTTCTGTACTGTTTCTGTTTACCAGTTTCGCCCACAAAACTCAGATTGACCCAAGGTTATGGTAGAACATACTTGCCAAAAGTTCCATGCAGTGGGATCGAACCCAGAACCACATGATTGCAAACCAAACTTCTTAACTACATGGTCATGCCTTTGCATGGGTTGTCAGAGATCAACATGAAAGAACTCTGTAATATATTGCAGTTGATTTAGTCAACAGTGAAGGCTCATTGCCTAGCAGTTAGGTGGTTGGACTTACAATCATAAGGTCATGGTTTCAATTCCCAGACCAGGTGAAGGCATGTGTCCTAGTGGTTAGATGGTTTGGCTTATGATCATAAGGTTGTGGTTTCAATTCCTGGACCAGGTGGCACATTGTGTCCTTGAGCAAGGCACTGCTCCAGTCCACTCAGCTGAAAAATGAGTACCAGCAGCAGCTGGGGGGTTGACTCCGTGATGGACTGGTATCACTTAATGCCACGGAAACCAGGAGAAACTCCAACTTTGAGCCTATAGGCTCGAAAAAGACTTCAACTTCAGTCAACTACACCCCATCCTTCCAAATTTATGACGATGTGCCAATGTGAAAAATCTTTATTATTATTAACACTGTTTGCATTACTGAAAACTGAGCCTTTGGATTTGCATATTCCAAATTCTTGACTACCATGTCAGTTAGTTCTGGCTTTATTTGCTGAGAAATAAATTTTCAGTGTAAATTCATTATTATCATTATTCACATTTGCCATGCCAGCATGTACTGGAAGAGCATTCATTATTGTATGTCACCATTCCTTTTGATCCTGGTGTCATCTCATCTGTAAGGCCCAACATCCTGAGGTCTGACTTAACCACTTTTGCAATGGCTGTATCATTAAGAAGTTCGTTTTGCACCACATTGGTTCTGGGTTCAACCTGCTGCACTCCCAACTCACTCATCCTTCCACCTCCTCCTCTCATCACCCATGTTGTGTCCAACTCCCCCAGTTCTGTCTTTCCAGAACATCCTCCCTCTGGGACTCACACCCTGCTTATTGTCTTCCACGTAGGTGTCGACTTGCAACAGTGTTTAACTCTTAACATCCAGTAGGACCCGATTCCACACAGTACTGCATCATCAAATTGATATGAACTATTGAACTATATATATGTGGTGAAAGTGAAATATTTTTGTGTGAAAACACCTCAATCACCTGAGTTTCTTACCTGTAAATTTAATAATAAATTAGCTGCAGAAAACACGTTTTTAGGTATTTTCTGCTGTCATTACAGGACTTAGAAAGTTTTTTTTTTTACAGGATGTTAAGAGTTAAGCAGAACATTACTGGCATCAGTCTCACTTGTCTCAGAAGGCCTGTAAAGGTCATAAGCACTGCCCATTCCTACAGACCTAGCAAGATGGTACATGTTTCATCATCTTCCGACATGCCTGGAGGATTACCATTTATCTTCAGCCAATCTCTGCTGTTCAGGGTGGTTGCTAATGAAATGAAATATCATTAGGTATTGCTTCATGCAGTATGATTTCTGCACAGACAGAGAGTAACCAGTTTTCTACCAAACTATGAAGAGTACATTGCAAGTGCGAGGTATCAACCATTTCAACCAACGGACGAATATATCGGTATACATATGTATATATATATATATCTGTGTGTGCGTGTGTATTTATGTATGTGGTGTAGTACACAACTGCGAAACCTCAATTTAGTATGGAAGCGAGGAAATTGCGTGTAGTAGCTGTGACACTGGCGACAAATATGAGGGGATAAAAAGACGTTTCCTGCTCGTAATCGAACCCTATCATCTCCTTGATTCTTTCCTAAGAACTTGCGGGTATCGTTGACATTACATCTCGTCCAAATGGAAATCAAGATTGTAGTTAATCCTAACAGAATGCATATTTTTCCGCGGATCGGACGGGATAATTTGAAACGAGATGTGAAGATAGTGCCTAACCCTAACAGTCAGAATGAGTATTTTTCCGCGAATCGGGCGGGATAATTTAAAACGAGATGTAATGTCAACGATACCCGAATTTGCACGTCATATATTCACGAATTTCTCTGTGCCCTTGTATGATACCCAGATAAATAGGCTGACGTCAACCTCCGAAACCCAAATTATCAAAATCAACGAAACGAAAAGAAAAAAAATCTGATATTTAGAAAATGAAATCAGTATATCTATCTATCTAGCCATATGTGTGTGTGTGTATATATATATATTACAATATAATCGATTACTACCAAGATATATTTTTTAAATTAACAATTTGCAATCCTTTTACGAAGCTACATCACGAGTACATGCAGCAAAGAAGAGTTAAAGTAGAAATGCAATGCAAATCAAAAATGTTTATAAAGACAGAAAGCTTCCCGCGGTATCAACCGGGTGGCTGGCTGCTTGCTTGTTTTGGTTCGTAAACCAAATGATTGGAAACATTTTTATTTGCTGAAATTTTGATGTGTATTGCTTTCCTTTTTTCTTTTTTTATTCCCATAAATACAAAAATCTGATAATTATTGTTTTGGATCTTATCGTTTTGAAGTGCTGCCTGAAATTTTATTGAGGAAAAATTAATTAAAAAGTTACAACCCTTTAAAGGTTGTACGTTTCTGTAATTTTTAACTTCGATCTTTTGCTAGAACATGGATTCAACCATATATGCGTGTACAAACGAAGGAAAGTACTCGATACATGTAGTAGAGTCAAGCAACAGAGTAATTTATCAGCTTCGAATGAATGAATGTGTGTGTGTATATATATATATATATAATCGGATTTTAACTGAAATAATTTAAACGATGCGACCAATGGAATAAATATGTCCGAATCTAGCCAACGAAGGAGCCTCTCTACTTGATTGTTCGCCCTGCAGCCAAATCGCCATCAAATTACACCCTACTTTTCTTAAAAAAAGGAAGGACAAATTGGATAATGTAGACCTAGATACACTGTCTGAAAAATAACAAAAAAATAACAACAACAAACGGGTTGGTCATAACGGGAACGCCTTTGATCGCAGGTCTGCTCCATCAGAGTTGACTTGGGACTAAACAAACATCAACAATATAATCCTTTATGGACAAGCAACCTAATCTACATTTTTCATATTACTAAGAAGCTCCCTTGTTGGCTCATAGGGTGAGTAGTAGTAGTGTTACTAAACACACACACACACACTATATATATAGTGTGGTATGGTCTGCGTAGTAGATTAGCCGCGTAGTGCAGTTGTGTATGGCTGCTTTCTTTAGCATGTTAAGCGACCACATAGATGCTCCCTCGTATTGATGTGTTATATTCATTCGTAATCATAGGGTTTCGGTTTCAATTTTCGCAGTTAAAATACAAAACAACCATAGGGTGATATGTTCTTTCACTAACACAGCAGCAAGCTTTATGATACAGCACACACGATGGCGCGTCTTGCTAGTGAGCTGATTGCTACGACGACTGCTAACCCGGAAGACAAGCCCATGTTTTTCCATTGGCGTTTCAAAGTGGCCGCTCGTCGCTGATTGGCTGGCGAATATGACGTAAGGGATTTCCAAATGTTGTTAGAGAAGTTAGGATGGTACATCGTTGATGGTGGTAGATGTGGCCAGCTTTGCCATACTCGTTTTCAGTAAGTGGGAAAAATCGCTGTCATCATCCAATGTCTGAAGGTAAATATCTTTGATTTTCTCTCTCCACACATCAGATGTTCCATAAATTCAAATATTTTCATCAGATGTTCGACCGGAGCCATAGCTTTTGAATATACATATGTAACAAACATTATTATTTCCGTATCGTGTGCCTTTTTTTTTTTGACGTGAGTGCATACATAACATAACATTGTAATCTCTACTAATGCTCTTATATATATCCATCTACGATTTTTTTCATCCTAATATTTATTGCTGTCGCAACGATAGTTGGGAATAAATATTCTTTTGTGTCGATTTGTTTTGTTTTTGGCCGGTTGTGATTTTGTTTACCTATCCCCCCCCCCCCTAATCGAGAATCAAATGGGGGTGACCTACATCTTTCATGTGTGTGTGTGTGTATATATGTAAACCTACGATCATAAACAACGGTTAAAATTATTTAGTACGATTTATAAGACATCACACCCTTATGTAAACATACATATCTAACTATAAATATTTATGTATATATACATACATCTACCTGTCTATTATATATATACATCTGTTATTTTGGCTTCGTTCCAGTCGACCATAAAATAATCTTCTCCAAATATTTTTTTTCTCCTGTTTATGGTTTAATTAGTTCTGGTGTTGCATGTTCGCGTGAATACCACAAATATATATATATAAATTCATTACATGATTGTCTGTGTTTAAGTTTGATAATGTCTATTCTAACCTTGCCTAAACCTAACACAAGAAGAAAACCCTAGTCAGGATTCCTTTTACTCCAACTATGAACATCGTAGGTTGCCAAATGTCCTTGTTAATTCATTTCTCAAGATATATCTCTATCAGCCATTTCTCTCTACTTTAATTAATGTTCGCTTTTTTTATTTCTATCTGTTTCTGCTGTTGTTTTCCTCGTATAAAAGTTGCTTCAACGATTCTTCTTCGTTCATAATGATGTTAAAGTAGGTTGTTTGTTGTTTATAGTACGGCTGGGGCTACCTATATTGATATAAACATAAGTCTGTGAGAAAATCTTTGTGCGGTTGGTATGTTGTATATATGGTGGCTATAGTGTATGTGATGTATTCATCCGATCGTTCGTTCATTTCGTCTTTCATTCCTTCCATCATGCATTGCTTTCTCGTCCTCTCTCTCTCTCTCCTTGTAGCGCGCTTTATTTTCTTTGCAATCAGTTGTGTGTGTATGTGTGCCAACTAAGCGAGTCGACTGGCCTGAAATTCAAAAATGAACTCAACCTACCACCTATGGCCACAAGCCGTCGTCGACTACTCCATCTCACCTCACCCCCCCTCTGCTCCATCTCTTTTTCTCTTGTCTGTCACTCCAATCTATCATCTATACCGTCTCTTTCCTCTCTCTCTCTGATATATTATATACCTTTTCTTTTCGTCTTTCTGTCCCTCTTCGTGTTCCACTTTCTCTCTAATTCCTTCTAGTCGTTTTTTTCGTATTCAAGTACAGTTCACTTTCATTCTCTCCTCCCCTATCTCTCTCTCTCTTTCTTCAATCCTTTTGTTTCAGGACGAAAGCTCTCCTGATTTCCACTATCTTTGATTTACCACCTCTCACTTTTCCTTTCTCTCCTAGTTTTTTCTCTTATTTTGTAGCCTCCACCTCCCCACTTTCCTCTGTGTATCCCTCAGTTTTTTGTCTTTATACCCCTCCGACTATTCCTCAGTCTCGATTCCTCCTACTCCTTCACTATTTATCATTCCTTGTCGTCTGTTCAGTGAAAACAAAAATAAAACCCCCACAAAAATCAATGAAATCCTCACTTTATACATTTAGGTTATTTTTATTTCTACTTCACCATGTATAAAACATGGCACTAAACTCTTTAAAAATTTTCCCTTTTCTCCACTTTTGCATAGCTTGTTGAGTTTATAGTAATATATATATATATGGTCGAATACGGGTTGGTATGTAAAAAAAAAAAAGTCAGAACATTAGACGAGCCCGACATACATAAGTGTTCGTTGTCAACGTTCTGGACGATTCCACTTCTCACTTTATTTCAGGGGGGTTGCGGCTTTTAGCAGTCATGGATTCTTGTTTATCTTGCACCATACATACATAGATTAGGGACATGGAGATTAAGTGAGACGAACATTTTATGTACATACACACACACACTTATTTATTTATTAAATGCCTACCCATATAAACGCACAGCATGCATTCATTCATTCATACACGAAAAATAAAAACATTTCCGTAACATACATATATATATACGCTTGCATGAATGTATATATTTTTTCTTTCACCGAGTGCGCCTATTTTATATATGCTACACACAGCCTTCCCGATCATATCTTAGGAAGGAAGCATGTTTATATATATATATAGACGCTTCAATATATACACATAACTTGGTGATCCAGGGACAAAGAGTATTATGATAACTAGTTAGCTCTGTATGAATTTTACTCAACGAAAATACAGCTATAATATACTCTGGCGTATATATTCGTATGTATATATATATATACATATACTATTCGTTCAAAGATGATTATTCACTCCGTTGCACTCTGCTTGCTACATGTTGTTGACGAGTGAATCTCTACGTGGTCACCTGACATGCTAGAAATAACCAAGTCACACCCTACAGTCTTAGAAAAGGACATCTTGGATAATATGATCCTCGGTTGCAGTGTTCTTAGGAAAATTGATAGGATAGTCACGACTGGAACGCTTCGATCTGAGTTGGCCTGGGGCTAAACATGTATTGAGTGCTTTTTCTCCAATTTGTAGAATATATATATATATATATATATGTGGTGGGTGGGTAAGAATTACCAGTGGTGTTTGTTACCTTTTAAGTGAGACGACATAATGTAGCCACAAACAGGAGGAAGGAAGAAAGAGAGACGAGAAATGTTTGTGAAGAACGAAGACAGCCACAGAGGAAATGAAATACACTCGGTTTCTGTACCACGTAAGGAGGGAGATAGCAACAACAAAATAAAAGACATCAGTGGCTGACTGAAACCATTTACTTACATACATTCTTTTATTCTTTACACACACACATATATATATATATTGTCCTTTTTTTTCAACATGCACAAACAGTTTCTTAATCCAGAGGCGACGGCTGTACTATGTAACATTTTAATATAATTCACGTAGTGATGTATGTATGTATATATATATATGTGTGTGTGTGTGTGTATATATTTATATGAGGTTGTGTAATGAAAGCTTTCTTGTATATATCACTCTTGTGTAGACAGCTGTACACTATAACATACACATCGCTAAACTGTGAAATGCATTTGTATGTATACATATATGTGTAAGTATATATATATATATATATTTACATCTATTTATGCATATAGAGGTTTTGATGGTGTATCAAATACACGATGTATAGTTTACTGTATCACACATGTCTAACATACATAAAGATTTAATGAAGCATCCATCATGCGTCGTGCACAAACGTATAGTAGGTGTGTATACACACAAACTTGTGTATAGCTTCCTTTGCTCTACAATACAACAACACACTTAGTTTAATAAAAAAAGAAAGAATATATATATCTATATCCATATATCTTTACGCCCACATATATATACATACATAGACATACACGTTCAGCTAGCTATGTGAATTGTGCATGTTTAAAATAGAAATCTAGTTATGATGTGACACACAAATGTTTAAGTCCCAGGTCAGTACTGAACCAGTAGTATACCTATGATTAAAACCGTTCCATTCTTGACCATTTCGTCTTTTTTCTTAGACCCAGTGCAGCCAGGACCACATTTATCATCCAATGCATTTTTTATTTTTAGATGGTAGTGAGTCGAGGAAGAAGATTTTGCTGCTATTTCTAGCAGGGGGCTCTCTTGATGGTGTTGTTAGTGTGTGTATGAAGCATGGTTCTATCGTACACATTGATAGGTTTTATAGAAACACAAACGCACAACACACTTGTGTATATAAAAGAAAGTGTGCGTGTTTAATATGACGACGTACATATATATATATATATATATAGGTTATGGGTTCTTTCCTTTGTTCATTCATGTTTTATATATATATATATATATATTCGTTCATGTTTCTAGTCTTCACTGTTGAAAAACAAAATTTAATAAATGTATACTTTAATTGCTGAGTGGATTACATGTTCTTTAACTTCGTTTAGCTTAGTAGCCATCACGGCCATTTCGTCGCTCGACTTGCTAGAAACAGTCGCAAATCACACTCTAGTAAAAAAAAAAAGGAAGGACACATTCCACTACATCTCTACTATACACACAAGCTAATTAGGGAGCTTCTACGTGGCTACTCGATCTCCTACAAATAGCAGCCAAATCTCCCTCAAATCACACCTGACCGTCTTGATAATATAAGCCTCACTTAATAATATGTTGTAGAAATATACATGTTTGTGTACTAACACGGATACATATTTACGCGCGCGCGTGTATATATATATATTCGCCAACTACAATTCTTTCAATATATCTTGTGTTATGTATTTTGATAAACATGTGTTAAGGCATATATATGTACACACGTGTGGGAACCCTAGGAATTGCACGTACGCATAATCCCCCCCCCACACACATATATATTATATATGAAGCACTTAAAAGTCTGCTGCTTGCCCTCGTTTATCAAGTTGCGCACACAGTCCAGCTAGTTTCCTGCTGGTAGTCATCATTTACCGCCTTCTCCACTATCGCTATCGTCGCCATTTGTAACACATACACACATCTGACATGAAGGGGAAGGTCGTTGCGTCGGTATTCCTCTCTCTCTGCCTGCTAACATTGCCACTCATTCTTGTAATACTTCAACAAACGACCGTTGTTGGCTTGCCTTTTTATTTGGTCGCTCGTCCTACTAGAAATGGTAGCCAATTCTCCCTCAAATCACACCCTAGTGCTTAAAAAAATATGGAAGGACACATTTCACTACATCATCTCTACTACTATACACACCAGCTAAACGGGGAGTTTCTACGTTGGAGATCGATCTCCTAGAAATAGCAGCCAAATCTCCCTCAGATTACACCCTACCTACCTACGGTTTTAAACTAGGAAAGGACACATTAGATAATGTGGTCCTACATACCCTTAAAAAAACGGGATGGTAACGCCTGGAATTCTTTTAATCTTATGTTTGCTCGATCTCCGAGAAATAGCAACCAAATCTCCCTCAAATCACACCCTTAAAATAAGGAAAGGACATATTAGATAATGTAGTCCCACATATACTTAAAAAGACGAGATGGTCATGACTGGAATGCTTTTAATCTTATGTTTGCTCGATCTGCTAGAAAAAGCAACCAAATCTCCCTCAAATTAGAAAAGAACACATTAGATAATGTAGTCCTTAATTTATCCTTAAAAAGACGGAATGGTCACGACTGGAATGCTTTTAATCTCATGTTTTCTCGATCAGAGTTGACCTGGGGTTAAGCAACAACAACGAGCGTTGTCTTGCATTCATTTTCTCTTCTCTTCGCTCTGCTGTCGTCCACTAAATAATTTCATCGCTCTTTCTATCTTTCACTCACTCTCCCTCCCATTTCCTCTTCTATATCTATTGTTCTGAAAAAGACCAAACTACATTAGACTGCTATACTACTACTTCTACTACTACCACCACCACCATCATCATTTTTGTCTTTCATATACACACTATAATGGAAAGTACTTTGGTGGCTGTGTCTATACACATACACACACGTGTGTGTGTGTATGTACGGGAGAGAGAGAGAAAGATTAATTATTACTTTACCTGGCAATTCCCGTTTCTACATGCTTAATCTTATGCTTATTAGTCAACACATCTCTACCATACCATTAACATATAGAATAATACATAAAACATGTAGTGTTGTTTCCTTTTTTTTTTTTACTTTTCAAACCTGCATTATTAAAAAAAACTCGGCAATATAAATATTTTTATATTTAATAAACCTCCTTCAAATCTTCGCAGTTATCAAAGTCCATTTGTAAATATTTTCTTTGTATATATATATATATTTTTTCTTTGTATATATATATATATATATATATATACTTTGTATATATATATATTTTTTCTTTGTATATATATATATTTATTATCATTTAAAGACTGAGGCATCCTCTCTATATAAACCTTTAAAATGTCTTTGATATCAATGTGTTTAATGGAAGCTCTGGTGTTCTCGTCTCTCATGTTAACATTTTTAACCTTTTCCTGAACTCAACTGTGTGTCGTCTTTACTAAATAATGGTTTTCCACTTTTTTGTAACTATATTTCGGCACTTCTCTATTATTCTGTTTTTTTTCTTCTTGCAACTATTTCTGATATTTGTTAATGATTTACTTAGCTTCATTTCTGTACTCACACACTCGCTTGTCTCTATGTGAGTATATATATATATATAGGGAACAGCTTTTCTTTTATGTATTGTAAACACGACTGTGTTTTAGTTTTTTCTGCACATTCCTTTATAACCGTAAATGTCTAGAAACAGGGCCGGATTTAGACATAAGCTAAAAACAAGCTACAGCTTGTTTCAAAATAATTAAACGGCCATATATGTTTTCAATTTTTGTGATAACTGGTGTAATTTAATTTATAAGGGGGAGGGGGGGGGGGGCTTCAAAGCTTTATATATAGCTTAGGCTCCATGATGGACCCCATAATTTTTTTGTTCCAAACAAACTTTAAAAAAATATAAAACTGGTCGTGTTTTCAATACAGATGTGTGTGTATATATATAAATATATATATATCCGTCCAACCCATGCCAGCATACACACGTAAAAACGATGATGATGGATATATGCTAGAGTTACGAACATGGTGTTTTGGTAGTCATGCTTCTTTCTCTCAAGGACTAGCGACGTAAGAAGTCAAAACGATTTCCAATGTGAGATCGGAATGAATTCAAAATCATTTTAGAATAATTTAATGCCACACAAACACACATACCAACGTTTTGAATTGCTATTGCTTTGATAAACAACATTTTATTTTGGTTGACTGTTTTAAAAATAAATGGGAGGGGGGGGGGGGAGAATATATTGTTGTTGATTCTATCTGTATTATTTAAATCATGGTCCTCTTCCTCGAAATATATATATATATCTATATATATATATATATACTCTTTTTAAAACAAA
>JAOPJM010001205.1:4833676-4845279 GCA_027124095.1 Muusoctopus leioderma | reverse complement strand
ATGTGTATGTATAGCCAAATGAAATGTATGAGCAAGATGTAGTCCCCCTGACCTGTCTAGGAAAGTGGTGACTCCGAATAAGAAGTGACCCAGACAGACTGAAATCACCCGTCCAACCCATGCTGGTATGGAAAGTGGATGTAAAACAATGATGATGATGAGGACTATTGTTTAAGTCCTTTCACAAGGAAAGTCATCTTGTAGTCTGGCTGTCTGCCTATCCATGAAGATAGTCTCATAACTGCTGAATGCTTAAAAATTGTGATATACACCCAGCATACTACCTTCTAGTAACCAGGGTGGTGTAGAAGTAAAGAATAAGTTGATATAGAGGTCAAAATAATGGAATGGAATACCTGCTGGAAACTTAATATATAGCTTGTGAATAAAATCACATGTAACCCAATTAAAGCCTCTTATCTCTATTGAGTCTCTGCTAAAAGGAAGAGAAATAACTAGTGTTGAAACATAGTTAAACTAACTGGATTTAGTGTTAGGTGGTCCATGGCCTCAAGATTAAATCTTTCCAGTCCGGGGGTAACAAACCTGTGATGGGCAAAAGCTCAGTTCAAGGGAGGGGACATAGTTGTTACATGTATAATATTGTCAAAACTGGAAATACAGTTATAGTTTTAGACACATATGAGATGCAAGGTGTCTAATTGTGTTATAGTGATGATGTCGATAATTTTGATTGTTGGAAACATGAGTTAAAATTTAGCTACGACTATTGTGGTATGCTCCTTGCGGAAGATACACTGTTTGGTGCAGTTTGTCTATTAGTAAAATATCTTCACCATTAAGAAGGGTATTCTTATGCTAAAATGAAAATTTGTATGCAGTTCATATGTAAATTTTTACATCATTGAAATCTAACTCGTGATGACCTGGGAAAATGTATACAAAACTTGTCATTCTTTCCTTTAATGAATTGTGTATTGATTCTTTCTGTTGATATAGGGCAGTGGGGATGGCCATATCAGTGGACTCCCCGGGCTGAATTCATTACAATACGTGGTTCTGTTGCCAGTTCTAACTGCAAAATCCACCAAGATTAGTTGGCCTTTCATTCCTATGAGATCAATAGTATATTTGTAATATCAGGGGCTTTTATGTAAGCGACTATGCTCATTGCCTACAAAAATATTTACCTTGTATTTATGTAATGCTTAACCCTTTCGTTACCATATTACTAACGAAATGCACTGCCTATGATTTTCAATTTATTTTGAAAGCAATCAAGGATTTGGAAGGGTTTAGTAAAATAACTAACTTTCTTGTTATTAAGTTGACTCTTGGAAGATAACTTAACAAAAAGTTCTTACATAAAATTATAATGGAAGATTTAAATTTAAATATGAACACTTTAAAACAAATAGTTTTTTTATCGTAGAACCAGGGACAGATTCAGGCAGGTTGGTATCAAAAGGATTAATATTCCTGGAGGTATTCTAAAACTGTGAAATCAGCTTAGTGTTACAACTCTCTCTCTCTCTCTCTCTATCTGGAATATATACTAACTGTAATGCTGTGACTATTGACTTATTTTAACAGAATAGATTCCAAGGCCAGCCTGAAGTCTACAAAGCTTTCTTGGAGATCTTGCACACCTACCAGAAGGAACAAAGGAATTTGAAGGAAGTTAGTGTTGTTTTGTCTTCATTTTATATTTTCTTTCATGTAAAACGATTTTGTTGTTAGTGTTAATTCTGTAAAAATAATATAAAAAGATACTTAAACCACCCCCACCACACACACACACACACATCAATTTTTCATATAACAGCATAAATGTTTAATATACACTTGTAGTGGAAATATGTTCAGTCTGAGGTATTCACAACTAATTCTAAACATAGACACACATACGTCACTAGTCAACCTCATCCTGTCTTTACATCAGTTTTTACATTGTTTGGTGAGGGGGAGTTGCAGAGATTTAAATATTTTAGTGACCTTGAAACATTTTCCCCCAAAACTACTTCTACTGGATAGTTATGGATCTGTGGAAGGGTGGAAAGACTGATTGATGGGGTGGGAGAGGGGAATAACAATTGACTTCAATGAAGAAGAAGAAGAAATAATGTAGGAATAGGAAGCTTTAAAAAGTTTCTAAGTGTTGTTGATGTTGAAGTTAAGTATTGTTTTTGCTTTTATTTAGGGTATCAATCAACCTGGCTGTAAACCTCTCACTGAAGCGGAAGTCTACTCCCAGGTGGCTAGATTATTCCACAATCAGGAAGACCTTCTCAAGGAGTTTGGTCAGTTTCTTCCAGATGCCAATGGTTCTTCATATATAAACTGTGTAAGTATTCTGGCAAAGGTTTCCTTGTTTCTTTACCGTAAAGAAAAGCAAATCTTATATATAAAAAACATTTTGTTTGTCTATTGATTAAAGACATCAATAGTTTTTACACCACTGGTTTATTCAGACTAGTGTCTCCATCCTGGTTGCTATGATCATGACGTTTCGTCTGTTGTGCCATCTGGCCTTCTTCAGGTGCCTGTCTTATTAGATGTTTTTTGGAATTTTGAACCGAACCCTTTATTCAAACCTCAGGGGTAGATAGTTCTCATTCTGTTGTCCATGCCCGGGATATCCTCATATCAGCTATTAATTTCTTTCATGAATTTGCCTTCCTGTTTCACGTAAATTAGAGTATATTATTACATTAACCTAAGGATTGAATAAACCAAATAAACCAGTGGGTAATAAATAATTCTTCATTTTGGAAATTTAGACAAAATTTATCAATAGTTTTTGCTGCTGGTATTTTGCTGTGTTCATGGAGAGAACACTTGGTTCAGTGTCCTTTGTTCTAAATAGCTACTATGGAGGTGTAGAGCTCCTTGTTGTAAGCAGTAGGGAACATTGTATAATTGTTTACAGTGCTGGGCTTAAATCCTGCTTTGGATTTGGAGAACCCACTATGTAGTTACTCTGTATATACTACATAAAGACAACATCCTTAGTGGTGCCCAACAATGCAGTGGGTTTAGTGGCATTACTTTGTACTGTTTACCTTTTTTGTTTTATCTCGGGGGGGGGTTGATTAAAATAAGTACCAGTAATGTACTGGAGATGATTGGAGCAACTATAACTCTCCCCTACAATTTTTGGTCTGTTGACAATGTGACATCCATTTAAAAATATTACACACTTTTATAATTTCAAACAAGCAATAAAAAAAAAAATGTTTTCTCCTTTTGTCTCAACCAGTCGTCTTCACCTCAGCAAAGTGATTCTCCTTTGAGTGTACGGAATGATCGGACCTCTAGTGTTAAAAAACCTGGAATAAATAACAAAACTCAGAATAATAAAAGCAGTTGCCAGTTAAGACGTCCTCCAGCCAATCAACAGCCTCCAGCTAAGGTAAGAAGGTGTTTTCTGTCTTCACAAACTACAGTTGCTTAACTCAGAATTCTGTAACATTAAAACCCTTTTGATACCAACCTGCATGAAACTGCCCCTGGTTCTATGATTTCAAAAAAAAAAAACCCATTTGTTTTATAAAGTGTTCGTATTTAAATTTAAACCTTCCATTATAACTTAAAGAACTTTTTGTTAAGTTATGTTCCAAACACCAACTTAATAATGAGAAAGTTAGTTATTTTATGAAATCCCTTCAAATTCTTGACTATTTTCAAGATTAATTGAAAATCATAGGCAGTGAATTTCATTAGAAATATGTTAACAAAAGGGTTAAACAAGACCTCACTGAATAAGGTGCTAGAGAAGCTTGAGAACCAGATGAACTTAGGCAATGTAGAATAAAAGTGTTTAACTTAAGAACATATGAAGAATGTGTGTATGAACTTGCAACCTCCCTGAGCCCCCTTCCCCCTCTTTCTCTCTCTCTCCCCATTGGTAACAGTTGCTTAAATATATATATGCACCAATGGTTGTCTGACATCTTGTCTACTAGGTTGTTTAGTTTTGACTGTTGCATGTTTCTCACCACACAGTTACTATCATTTCCATGACCACGAACCCATATCTGTTGTTGACACGACAACCTAACATTTAGGCCTTCTAGAATGTAGTTCCCGGCTCTCCAGTTGTGCCATGGGCATGACAACCTTTCTAGAGTCGGTGTCACGATAAAACGCACCCAGTACACTCTGTAAAGTGGTTGGTGATAGGAAGGGCATACGAGCGAGACGTGGGCCGCTGACCCGTCTAGGAGAGTGGTGACTCCAATGAGAAATCGGCGCGGGCCGAAACCACCCGTCCAACCCATGCCAGCATGGAAAGCGGACGTAAAACGATGATGATGATGATCAGGTTAGGATGTATTTGAGTAAGATTTGGCTGTTATATTTCAGCAGTTCAAATGACTACATAATTCTCTTGCTTGCTTGACCAGGTTCTCTTTGCCAGTCCTGATTGCAACCACCACCAACCACAACTCTTCAGTTATACAGATGGAGACTAGTAAATATAATAGATGTACCCTCATGTGGCTAAACACTGCATGGCAGAGTGTAATCACAGTCCTAGAATACATTAGACTGCCTTCTAAATATGTCATATGTCCATTCAGACAAAACTGACCAGAGATATCCGACACCACCACCATCATCTGCGAGTTTTTCATGCCAAGTATACTGCATCATAAGGCAGTAGTAACATTAGAACAAATAGTGGACTATCCTGCTGTGGCTTCATTTGTCTTTCATATATCTGGTGTTGATAAAATAGGTCCTAGTCATATACTGGGGTTCAGTCCAATTGACTGTACCCATTCCCCCTACAAACACCTGGCTTTTTGCCAGATCATAGTTGTTGTTATTATCACATTAGAGACTGTGTCTTTGAATATGTCAGTGTCTGCCGCATTCCTGGCAAAAATGTATTTCATTCACTTCAAGTTTTTATTTAACACTTGTTCACCCATGTTGCCCCCCCCCCCCCTCCTACTACTACTACTACAAGGACATCACAAGTGAAAGGTGTTGTTGGTTATCTACACTAACCAGTGATTGTGGTGGGTATATGTGTGTACACACAGGTATGGCTTCAAGGTACAGGCATGGTTGTGTAGTTAAGATGTGAATTGGCAGTCATTAGATAGTCAGAATGTCTTGCAGTATCTCGAGTGAATTTCATAGACAGAAACTGTGCAGAAGCCCATCGTATATATGCGTGTTTGTGTTTGTCTTTCTTCGCATCTGTCTTGTTTGTTTATATCCCATAGCTTAGCGGTTCAGCAATAGAGACCGATAGAATAAGTACCAGATTTTAAAAAGAAAAATGTACTGGGATCAATCTAATCGATTAAAACTCTCCAATGCAGTGCCCCAGCATGGCTGCAGTCAAATGACTGAAACAATTTTAAAGTTATTTGACTTTCATTTTGATCTTTCCTTCCATAAGCTCAAATGCTAGTGTATGCATTATCGTGTTGTTGTTGTTGTTGTTGTTGTTGTTGTTGTTGTTGTTGTTGTTGTTTAGCCCCAAGCCAATCCTCATCTAGGAGACATGATGAAAGGCATTGTACTTGTGACCAGCCATCTTTTTTTTCTTCTTTTCTGTGTTTTTTCTTTTCTTCAGACAATGTTCCCTTTCTTTTTAAGATGGTAGTGTGTGATTTGAGGGAGATTTGCCTGTTATTTCTTGCAGAGCGAGCAACTACATGGAGGTTTCTTCATATTGTCTTTTTGTATATTATTTATAATTAGAGAGCGTGATAGTGGTAGAAATGGTTGATCACCTGATTGTCTACTAGTTATTTGCATCTTGCTGGGGTTTAACATAGCCTATTACCCCCTCCAAGGGCAACAATAAATACATCCTTTACTACTGAGATCTTTGTCCCAATGTAAATCATCATTTGTAATTAACCTATAATAATGTTCATTACACATGATTTAATCTTTTTTTTTTTTTTTTTTTAAATCTATATTTAAAATTGTTTTTTATTATTTTCCAGAAATTAAAACCTAGCAGTTTAAAAGATGTTTCATTAGCTGAAGCTGGAAAGTATGGCACGCTAAATGAGTTTGCCTTTTTTGATAAGGTAAACATATCTCTCTCACTCTCACTCACTCTCTCTCTCACACACACACACACGCGGCGAATTGGCAGATGCGTTAGAGCGTCGGATGCCTTGCGGTATTCGTTCCGGTTCACTGCACTCTAAGCTCAAATCCCACCAATGTCAACGTTACTTTTCGTCCTTTCTGGGTAGATAAATAAAGTACGCGTCTTGGGCGGCTGGCAGAATTGTTAGAGCAGCGGATAGGATGCCTTGCGGTATTTGTTCCGGCTCTTCACGTTCTGAGTTAGAATCCTGCTGTGGCCTACCTGGGTGGTAGACTTAACCCATCGCCCGTTGTAACACCACCACCTGTCCCTTGGGTGCCTTTAGCAGTCGACTCTGTTCCAAACATTCAGGCCAGATCTCTGGTCTGAGGATACCTTCCTCTGTCCCTTACACCAGCTATGGAGGCCCTGAAAAAGGGTGATGACCACTACCCTTTCCTGCTGACTAACAAGTAAAAAACACCTAAAATGTTGTTGACGGTGATGATGATATATTCCTAATTTATGGTAAATACTAATATTTAATATACAATATATATTTATTTCCTGATTTGTTTATATTAGCTGTTATTTAATCCTGAGGTTAGAGATCAAGCTGATTAATTTTTGTTGTTTTTCCTCCCCTTGTTTTTAGGTGCGAAAGATCTTGAAAAATACTGATGTCTATGAGAACTTCCTACGCTGTTTGGTACTATTCAACCAAGAAGTACTTTCTAGAGCAGAGTTGGTTCAGATGGTGCAGACATTTTTGGGGTGTGTATCAGTAAGATCATTATATATATATATGTTTTACTAAAGACATGACTATGTTCAAGTTTGATCTTTTTTATTAAGGATTTTCCATATTTCCTTATACATTATTTATGTTCAGTTCCTAAATCCATTAGTCCATTAACGTTTCGGAAATCGCTCCGAAACGTTAATGGACTTAGGAACGTTAATGTTCCAAACTGAACATAAAGGATTAATAAAGAAATATAAAAAATCGTTAATAAAAAAAGATCAAACTCGAATAGTCATGTCTTTAATAAAACATGTTTGAAAGAAAAGCTGTTTCCAAATATATATATATAATATTTTATACCAGATTTATTGAGTTAGAGAAATGTAACATTGTTTTGTCCCTGATGTAGGGTTTGTCAGTAACTGGAAGAATTTTTTTTTTTTTTTTTTTCAAAAATTTTCTGGGCTATTCCACAAACAGTTCCATATTCAAATGGTCTATTTGAAGCTAGGAATGAATGGAAATGATGCAGAGATGAGATAAAACTCATTTCCAGAGAAAGAAGTGAAAGTATATACATATATATATATATATATATGTGTGTGTGTGTGTGTGTGTGTGGTCGTTTTTGCATCTGCTTTTCTATGCTGGCATGAGTTGGGCGAGATTCTTCGAGGCAATCTATGGACAGATGCCCTTCCTGACACCAAGCCTTATTTTTAAGTATGGGACTTAATCCATTGATCTTCTACTGTTGAACCGCTATTGTTTATGTGGGACAATAAACAAATGACACCCAGTTGCTTAAGCAATGTCAACATGAAGACAAACACGGACACATGACAGGCTTCCGCACAGTTTCTGTTTACCAAACTTCACTCACAAAGGTATTGATCAGCCCGAGGCTATAGTAGAAGACACTTGCCCAAGGTGCCATGTAGTGGGATCGAACCCAAAACCTTGTGGTTGTGAAGCGATCTTCTTAACCGCACAGCCATGACAGAAAAAAAAATATTCATCTTTCTGAAGGACTTTATTCTTTGCTTGTGCTTGTTTTTTTGTTTGTTTTTTACATGTTGGACTAAATAAGAATTGATCCTATGTAGGATCAGATGAAATTCAAACACAAATATATTGTGAGTTACCAAACTAGATACCATAGGTAAAGCATCTAGTTTGGAGCTTTGCATTTTTTTAAATGACTATTTCTAACGTTTTTCTAAAACCTGTTAATTCCAGGAGGCATCCTGAGCTGAATAAATGGTTCAAAGACTTTCTTGGTTATAAAGAATCTGGTAGCAATGTCGACCCTGTTCCACACTCGGCGACTGGTAAAGAGAGAATTAGTGGCGACTTAGCCATGGAAATAGGTGAGTACAAACAAATCTTTTTTGATGAATTAGTAAAACCTATCAGTTCTGTCTGATCCAACTAAACACACACAATAACTAAAGTAGCTACAACAAGGTTGTCTTCACTTGGTGAACAAAACTTTACTGATTTACCAACCTCTGCCACTGAATCTTATCCCTTTTGTTACCATATTTCTCATGAAATACACTGCCTATGATTTTTAATTAATTTTGAAAATAATCAAGAATTTGGAAGGGCTTAGTAAAATAACTAGCTTTCTTGTTATTAACTTGGTGTTTGGGACATAACTTAATAAAAAGTTCTTACATAAAATTATAATGGAAGATTTAAATTTAAATATGAACACTTTAAAACAAATAGTTTTTTTTTTTATCATAGAAATAGGAGCAGTTTCAAGTGGGTTGGTATCAAAAGGGTTAAGTTCAGGAGAACAGCAATTGCCATGTTTTGACCGAGTCTACCTTGCCCGCCTATGCTGAAGCCACCACCAGAATCTTGGTCGCTCAACCTGCTAGAAATAGCAACCAAATATCTCAAATTACATCCTACCGTCTTAGAAAAAGACACATTGGATGATATGGTTTTGGTTGCACTGTGCCTGGAAAAGGGGACAGGATGGTCACGGCTGGAATGCTTGATCACAGGTTTGCTCGATTAGGGCTGACCTACGGCTAAACAACAAGCATGCAGAAATTGACTGGACAGTGGAGAGGATACATGTCCAGACTGTTACACTGCACCCCATACGATTCACGGCAGAGTGTGCTGTATGGTCCCCACCTAGGTAGTATTTCCAGGTCAACAGATCTATGGGTCACACATAGTTGTTCGACTGACCACTCTTGTACAACAGGTCTGCTTGATCCAACCTGACCTATGGCTACGCAACAACTGAATCCTGACCAATAACGACTGTTGTATAAATGACTCAGTCTACATTATCTGCTTTTGTTTTTGTTGTGTAGCCCCCCCGGTCAACTCTGATTGAGTAGGCCTATGATCAAAAGCATTCCAGTCATGACCATCCTGTCTTTTGTTTTGCAGGGATAGTGCATCTAGGACTACACTATCCAGTGTATTGTTCCTTTTTTTTTCAAAGCAGTGGGGGTGTGATTCGAGGAAGGTTTGACTGCTATTTCTGCAAGGTTGAGCAACTACATAGAGATATCAGTGATAGTGTTAATCTTACATAGCAAATTAGATGCAGCATGCTCTGACTGCAATGCTGTTAATGCATGGTCCTAGAGTTCACTACCTCTGTATCCTAGGTCTGTTCATGTATTGCTTGCTAGAGCTACTCATCATCATCATCATTGTTTTTATGTCCTCCATTTTCCCATGCTGGCATGGGTTGGATTAATTTTATTTTTGGAGCAGTATTCTACAGCTGGATGCCCTTCCTGTTGCCAACCCTTACATACTTTTGTAAGTAAGGTAGTTTTTACATAGATCTGTAACGGTTAAACAGCTAATCTGTCGGTCGATTGTCATACATGGGATGTAAACAAATGCAAACACACACACACTGTGTGTGTGTATATATATATATATATATATATACATACGTACGTACATACACACAACAGGCTTCTATACAGGCATTGGTTGACTCAAGGCTAGGAGACACTTGTCGAAGGTGTGCTGCACAGTGGAATAGATCCCAGTACCACATGGTTACAAAGCGAACTTCTTAACCGCACAGCCATGCCTGCACCTACTGCTACTACTAATTCTTGAGCCAGCAAGGGAGTCTCTATGCCATCACGCAACCTGCTAGAAATAGCAGCCAAATCTCCCTCAGATTACATCATACCAACTTTAAAAAAAAAATAATGATACATTGGATAATGTAGTCATATATACACCATGTTGGGGGAAGGCGGAAACAGGATGGTCACAGCTAGAACGGTTTTGATTGTAGGTCTACAGGATGAAGTCTGACTAATTTTAATGTGTTAATTCTTTCATTGTTGTATTTTCTGTTACCCTGTGTGTGTTCTGTTATTTTACAGATTTTTCAACGTGTAAAAAATTTGGTGTCAGTTATCGTGCACTTCCTTCATCGTATCCACAACCCAAATGTTCAGGAAGAACTCCATTATGCAAAGAAGTCCTCAATGATACCTGGGTCTCATTCCCATCATGGTCAGAAGACTCCACATTTGTCACGTCTAGAAAAACTCAGTATGAAGAACATGTCTATCGATGTGAGGATGAGCGATTTGAGGTAAGTAATTTTTAATTAATCTGAAGGTGTGTGGGTGTTTGTGTGCACTTGTCCCTCCAACTTTCCATAGTCTATCTATCCCCTTACATGCATGTGTGTGTGTGTTTGTGTTTGTCTCCATATCTGTTTGTTTACCTAAAGTAACTTAGCGGTTCGGCTTAGGGATCGATAAGATAAGTACCAGACTCAAATGTACTGGGGTCGATCTAATCGACTTCAAGGCTTTGCCCCAGCACGGCCCCAGTCCAATGACTGAAACAAGTAAAAGAGTAAAAGAGTATATATATATATATATATATATATACATATCCATTCATGCAAATATGAGGAGGCATGTTTGTATATTTTCAGATACAAACATACTCGGATTACTATTGATGTGACTATGTAATATTCTAGGATTCCAAGAAAATTAAACTGATGCTGCACATTTTTCTAGTCGTTGTGGTGTTTCTGGATTTTGTCTTATCTCTACCCATACATTATCTTTATTACTTCTGTTGCTGGTATAGCTCTGCTTATTGTTTTCTGGCTGATTTAATTCTCATTGTTTACTGCTAACGTGCTAGTTCGTAAATGCTCGTTATTCATACTTTTCGTTGATGATACTATATTTTGTATCATACTGTTATTGTGGTTGAAGTTGTTGTTGCAGCTGTGGGACTCGTTTATTTTTTTCTTGTTTATGTAGTCATGGTATTTAATTTTGTTTTGTTTTCTATGGCTGCTGTAAATGTTGTTCGAGTCGGAATAATATCACGTACTCGTTTAATATCCTAAACAACACGTGTGCCAACTTCTGCTTACACGTATGTCTGTGTCATTAAGAAATTTGCTTCGCAATGGTGCTGTTACGGGTTCGATGTCATTGCATATATTCTAGAGTACGTGTCTTATGCTTTTACCTCAAGCGCTGTGTGTAAAACTGTGTACATCGAAAGTCTACGAAAGTCCGTCCGATGGAATGTACCTGTCCGTGGGCGTTAGTCATAATACCACTTCCGCTTCAACCCCACGACTTTTCCCCCTTGAGTGTATGTAATGGACTCCACTTAGTTGTATGCATTTGAACCGGGTATCCAGTCTGAGAATAACCGATCGGTTGTGCTTTCTTCATCCGTTTTCCCAAATACTAAGAGTGATCATGCATATGAGTGATATAGGCGCAGATGGCTGTGTGGTTAAGGAGTTCGCTTCGCAACCGCATGGTCTCGGGTTCAGTCCCACTGCGT